>APFE030110987.1:0-13736 GCA_000404065.3 Pinus taeda | reverse complement strand
GCTCTTGATTAAATACAAGTTCCATACCCTAGTACCCTAGGCGCTCTTGATTATTGGGAGTCTCCCCCACATAGAGGGCTTGGTGCTCTTGATTAAATACAAGTTCCATACCCTAGTACATAACAAAATCCAATGGTAACATTGCAATCCCCCAATCCTGGAATCATGAAAAAATGATAAGTCTGCTGGATTTTGAGTGCAATCTAAAATTCTATTTTCTCCATATGAAATCCAATGATGTCAAAACCACTCTCAAACATCCGGAGTCATTTCATGGTAATGTTAAAAATTTAAGTAAAAATGACATTCTCCACGAACATTATTCTTAACATTACCATGAACTGCCCTGGCTGCGGGTGATTATTAATGGGGGCAGTACAGTGGCGGCATTCCCACTGGGCAAGTGGCAGCCCAGACCCGCCACATGTAAGGATAAATGGCGGGCCTGCCACCCCCGTCATGTTAAATTGAATGCGGTTCTTAATTCATCCCTGCAACTCGCCGTCTGCAGCATTATGGATCTCCCGCGATTCGTCTCTCCGGTGCTTGGATTGCAGACCGTCTGCTGTGGTATGATTATCGCTCGGGGCGCCACTCTGTGGTATTATAAGAGCCAGCCTTCGCTGGCTATGTATTATTTGATGTCTCGGCTTTGGTTGCATTGTTTGTTCTGGTCGTTGTTGGTTCTCGGCTCTTGGCAGTGGTCTCAGAGGATTAGGCCTCGGCCCTCAGCACAGAAGGCCTCGCTCTCTTCCTTTGGGAGCAGCATCCTCCATCACAAGGTCACCAGCTCTGGCTCTCCCGTCTGTAAGCATCAATTTCTGAGTGTTATCCCTGCCCCCCTCGTTGCTTCTGTTGACTTCCCTTGTTGGCTCTCTGTGCCAGTTCTCACCTCGCCCCTCTGTGCCTCAAAAGCCTCGCCTCTGTGGCCCTTTGTGCCCCTGTTAGACAGTAAGCCTCTGCTCACAGTTCCTCGGCTCTCTGTGCCTCTTGGCTCACGGAGATTCCGCTCATAGTGCATTCCCTGCTCCAGTGTCATCCCTCACGCAATCTCAGAATGCCGCGGAAACGGCAAGGGGCGGGTCTCGGGGAGGCTCCGGAGGGAGGGCTATCCAGCGGAGCTCCTCTCACACCACGGAATCCTCCTCCGAAGAAATTGACTCTCATGGTGCAAGGCGAGGTCGGGGAAGAGGCAGAGGACGGGCTCGTGCAGCGGCATGTTCGCACAGCTCTCATCCCTCAACCCGCTTTCACTTCCCCTGTTCCCTGGACAACTCTACCTACTATGTGTCTGTTAGGATTGAAAAGTGCGATAATGCAGCTCCTCCAGAAGCCTCTGCGAAGCATAGGCAACCTTCTCCTGTTCACTGTCAAAGAATTCAGCCTGCGGAAGCCCCGGGTGCGGTTGCGGGTCCCAGCGAGCCAGCTAAAGACGACGCTCCATATACAGACTCGAGCGCGTCAGACCAGTGTGGATGCAGGATCGTTGAGGAGCAACCTTCTACATCCGTGGACGTATAAGCTTGCCTCCACGTCATTTTGGTCCAACCATGGCCCCAGGTAGTCGTCTCTGTTGCTCTATGATGTATGTTCGGCGATTTCAGTTCACCACCTTCTTTGTTTGACAGTTTTTGATAAGCTCATGATATGGCTTAGCTCTGTTCAGGTCGAAATCGGTTTTCAATTACGACTATGTTTGCTACTCTATCTCTGTTTGTATAACTCTCTGGATAAATTATGGGACAGTTGGTTTTGGTCTGTGTCAAATTGTCTGTCTTTTAGTCATCAAGAGTTTGTTGGACAAGTCAGATTCCAAGGGAAGTTTCACCCTCCAGCGTAAAAGTCCTGCTAAATCCATATCTCAGTATGGAGAGTTTTTGAGGACAGCCTCGATGTAATCTTTTTGTAACCTTTTTGTGTAATAATAGGAGTAGACCAACTTACAAAAAAAAAAAAAAACATTACCATGAACTGCATATCAACACTAGGGCCATAGGCTTGAACATTAGCCTGCCCCACTCAAAAATTATTGCTTCCAATCTTCAATAGCTCCCTCTATCACTCCTGAATTGGCAAGGAGCAAAAAAAAATTTAGGGACTGCACTCCCGAAATTCGATCCCACAGGGAGCAAATTTCAGGAGCGCGCTCCTGGGGTCACTCCCGCCCAGAGCGCACTCCCAGGGTCTCTCCCGCTTGGAGCGTGCTCCTAGATCACTCCCGCCCAGAGCGCACTCCCAGGGTCTCTCCCGCTTGGAGCGTGCTCCTAGATCACTCCCGCCCATAGCGCACTCCCAGGGTCTCTCCCGCTTGGAGCGTGCTCCTAGATCACTCCCGCCCAGAGCGCGCTCTAGGAGCAGATTCAAAGGGGGGGAGCCACTCCACTGCAACCTTGGCTCCAACCCATATAAGAGTGGGGCTGTCATAAGAAATGCTATTTTCCTTGCTTCTATAATGCCAGACTGATTGATATTCACAATTGTCTTTCATTCGTAGAAACAAATGACCATTATTTAGGTTTTGCAGTAAACATGGATGACCCTAAATTACTGCCAAGGAAACCCTAGTTGTTCGCACACAGAAACATCCAAAAAGCTCAAAGCAACCTGGAATGAAATAAAATCAATGTGCATTACATTCATGTTTGTTACAGGGTTCATTCAGCTACTGGACCAGATTTTAGGAAATAATAATTTACTCAGTGTATGGGAGCGCCAATGGCTTGAAAAAATATTCGATGTTCACCTGTTGAGAACAAGCTTTGTTTCTCCATGAATTAAAAGGGGAAAAACTATGCCAACGTGAAGACATGCTTGTTTCATGTTGTTTTCGAAGCAGCAGCAATAGCACTCTACATCTTTTACTCGGGCTATGGGAGCGGCAGTGCCAATGGCTTGAGGCAATATTCAATGCCCATCTGTTTAAAATGGACTTTATTTCTTCAAAAATAGCAGAGAGAAAAATTATTGCAACCCAAAGACAATTTTTTTCATGTTGTTTTCAAGGCAGCGGTAATAGCACTCTACATCTTCTCTTCCTTCTTTAGTGAAAACTTTGTGATCAACTTTGTCAACACAATTTTAGTAGTTGTTGCTCTCAATCTCTGGGGTTATGGGTTATAAGAATGTTAGCGGAAGGATTCCTGGCTCTTCTGGTGGACATTTTATGTAGCAGCCACAGTTTAGTTGGCACTTGGAATTGTGGCCATAATCAAACTTCATAATTGATTTTCTTTTAGTGGCTAGAATTTAGAAACATCATTGGCTTTGCCAAATGCAAGAAAGTTGAAACAGATTCGATATTTTGCACCTCAGATATTTTATTCACATGTTTAGCAGACAAATACAGTGGAAATAGTATTCTAACATAGCGACTTAGCCATTCATCCATTGGCTTGCATTCAGTTTATTCAGAAAAACTATGGTATTTTCTATGTTGAATGTCCTCTGGACCACATAGCCACATTTTGGCAGCATGTTTCCAAATCTTGATGTTTGGGTGACCAAAGTCCCAAACAGATATTTACGGTTTTGTGTCTTGTCACTCAATTTGCACTCCAGACTTATTTTTGCAATATACATTTTATATTCTGTAAATTGTGATCAATTCAAGCTTCCTGGACAGCTTTTTATTATCTGGCTTTTTTCATTTTAAGTAGATCTGCAAATTACTATGAATGGTTGGCTTTTTTCATTTTAAGTAGATCTGCAAATTACTGTGAATGGTTTGTTTTTATTGTTCATTTCAAAATAATAATAATAATAATAACAATGTATCCAGACAAATTACTATGAATGGGTTTTTTTATTGTTCATTTCAAAATAATAATAATAATAATAACAATGTACCCAGACAAAAAAGGGCAACTTATCTGCTTATAATACCCAAATGACTGGTCAATAGGATCCATATGAATTATGAATTAAGTAAAGCCTTTTGGTAGAAATCAGATAAGAGAATTTTTTTGCCAACGCTTTTGGAACCAACAAGTAGTTCATCATCAAGACCAGATGAAGAGGCGTATCATGGCAAAGGCTTAAATAGAAAGCAATGGTCTGCCTCTTCATCTGGTACACTTGGCTAAAGGCTTTACTTAATCCATTTTGGAACATTATGAATCACAGAAACCTGAATACAGAAAAGATTCTGAGCAAAAAGACGTATTAAATAAAATAGCACTCAGACTTTATAGCGAAAGAGATGAGAAGTTCTACGGATTTAGAGAGCAATTCTTTTGCATAGGCACGGAAGGAAAGCGTGTCCCTGTACTTGTACAAGACTAGCGTCTTAACCCATTACTCCAGCAGCCAATCTGGTGGCTCACAGGTATGTGGTCTATGTAAATTAAGCCAGCATTGTATTCAAACAATTTTCCCTACTGTTTGATTGAATGGGATTTTCCACAAGTGTTAGGTCAATTTTTTTGCAAAAGTCACTGTAGTTTAGGTTTTCAATTTGAAGGTATAGGTTTAAACCAGATTTATCGTAAAGAATACCATACTATTAAAAAATTGCAACGCTTCAAAATGGTTTAGAGTTTTCGTGGTTTTACAAAATTAAACATCTAGTGTTCGAAGATCACAAGGATTCACAGGCTGGAAATGAAATTTTTCAAATACCAAAAAACACTTACTGAGCAAATACTGCCAGAGAATCGCCTTCCGTGAGGTCATATGGGAGACCGCCAACGAAGACATACGCGGACTCTTTGTACTTGGCGTGCCATGAGGCGTCCTCTGATATCCCGGCGGCCGCTTCCCTGGCGGTTATCTTCTGTATATTCTTTACTTGCGTTAGAGGATTCATGACTTTCGAAGCATCAAAATCCTTGCAGCAAAAATGCTCTAGACTGTAAATTCGTTTCCTTTCGCAGCTGCCTTGTATTTAGAAGATCAGCGTTAAAAAGTTCGTTTCCTTTCGCAGCTGCCTTGTATTTAGAAGATCAGCGTTAAATAGTTCGTTTCCTTTCGCAGCTACCTCAGATTTAGAATCTGAGGCAGCTGCAAGGTTTAACAGCAAAATCTGCAATCGGCCGATCGCAGATATCACACATCGCAAATCGAGGCTTTTCTAAGGCAGCGGCACGGTTTAACAGCGAAATCTGCGATCGGCCGATCGCAGATATCACACATTGCAAATCGATGGGTCCAAGGCACACCGTATCGGCTTATTGGCGGGTGGAGGTCCCACATGTTGGACATCCCACAATATCGGAGGTCTTGCAATATCGGCGACCAGCAATTCTGGACGGGACTAGGGTTAAAAGATTGCGAAGTGGAAAAGTCCCGATATAGTGTAAAGTCGTCAGGAGGGCCGAAAACCAGTTAACAAAGGATTGCAGCGAAAAACCAAGTGCCAAGCACTAAAGGGGCCAATCACGCATATCAGCGATCGCGCAAAGCAGGGTTCCTCCTATGCCGAAGTCCCTCTCGTCCTGCAATTCCGATAGGCAAGACCCCTCCCGGATGCGATATTTTATGCATCCTACTTTCTTGAAGTATCGCGTATGGACAATCGGCAGGCTCTATGTAATATGGTAGGAAAGCCCTCTCCTATACTCCAATTGCGATATCCCAGGTGGGCCCAATCACACAGATCAGCGATCGCAAGTGTCAAGGGGAGTTTGAAGGCCCTAGCGCCCAAGGACTAAGCACCTAGCCATAGCCCCCGGTCACATGAAGCAAAAGGGGCTAAAATGGATCGGAAGGCCCCATCCATGTAAACACTTTTAAATGGACAACCTCGATATAATAACTTTGCGACCAGGTAGTGCAGAACTTTAAAGGCGTGGTGGGTCGGCAGTTGTGGCATTTAAGAAAGGAGATGGAGCATTCAAACTTGGCATGGACTGACCCAAATAGACCCCTTGTGACATGAAACCAGGGTCGATGCTGATAGAAGTAAACAAAGACTTGGAAGCTCGGGAGGACTTGATTATTCAACATGGTGCCCCATACAGGGGGAAGACAAAGTATTGCCCAGGCGACCTTTGCTTATGTACTATGGCACTAAAACGATAGATGATCGCTCCCAATTTTGAAGAACTAACGATCCAAGCAGTAAAGGCAGAAGCGATGGGAACTGGCCAAGTGACACAAGAAACCAGACCGTGGGCAAGCAACAACCTGAAGCAAAGGAAATCACAGGGATGGGCATGGAGATATTTTGTTGGCGTGTTCATCTGCTCGATTGACCCGTTTTTTGTAATCATGTAATGTGTCAATCATTTAATGAGGTAATCATTTAATCAGGCAATTAATCTTTTGCAATGTGTTTGGGCCACAAAGCCATCCCTAGACGAGACAGTTAGTCGATCTGACAATTGAGACTCGACTAAAAATATTTTGTTGTAATCAATGTTCAGTGATCCCCTCTCCAGATAAATAGGGGAAGCAACACTTTACAAAGGTTCAGAAATCCTAAAGAAAAGGCTACATGTTATTTTTAGACTATATCATTGTATGATATGCATCTTTAGGAACATAACGAAAATGGTGGTGATTCCCCCTTCGAGTACTACAGTATGTTCTCCCTATGTTAAAATCCATTATGTTCATGTTTCTTCTCTGCATTCATGTAATCATAGTTGTTAGAAATATTTCAAACTTCCTCACAAATTCATTTGTATCGACTTGTTAATGCATATGCCTGTATGGATTATTGAAATTATATCTTTAAAATTGCGCTCCATGAATCATAGCACCCAGTCTCTCTTCTGTCCATTATATCCACCTTTAACTCAGATAAGTGTAGAAATTCTTGATGCTTCGAGCTCTGCGTTAAGTATAGAATTCTTGATGCTTCAAGCTCTATGTGATGAGTTACTCCTCTTTATCCTCTCTCATTGCTCTGTCAAAGCTTATTAAACTGTAGGTCCTTGAACTACTCGGCCTCCACTATTTTATGCATATATTTCTGTGAGTTGTATATGTGAAGAAGTACCAGAAATACATGACTTACGCCTTTAGATGAATGAACCAACCCATGTTGTTTATTATGTGTGTGTGTGTGTGTGTGTGTGTGTGTGTGTGATGTCTCCTATTTCCTGAGAATCATACAAGACACATAGACTCTAGATGTGCCCAGGCACTGGTCTTGTAAGGAATCTGAGGTTGTCTCTAGGAGCGACAACACTTGGCATGAAGGCCTAGATGGTATCTATATCCAATTGGGTTGATACCATGGTTGTAGCCTAATCGTACCTATAGTGGCAAGTTTCCTTGATGACAACTAAGTCCTTGTTGGGAGGATGCCTTGGCAGTTAGGGTATCCCTAGCATTATGTATGTTGTTGTACTCTTCTTGGAACATTTCAAATTGAGCTCAACCTTGTACCAGTTGAACAATTATGAATATCTCCCTAGTTAAGAGGGAGTGTTGAGAAATGTAACTAGTATCGGTCTACATAATTGTATTTGGGTCATGATATAATATATTTGTCAAAAGGAAAGAAAAAACAAATTATTGGAAAAGAAAAATTATTTATAAGCATGAGTTTCGTGCTTTAGTTATTTTTTTCTAGGTCAAAGCACCCATTGTGTGCTTCTAGGGTTTATGTCGTGAGTCATTGTCCATGTCATCTTGTCCTAGACCCTTCTTGGGCTCATTGTGTAAAAGAAATAAAATTATTTTATGTAATTTGGTCATGCAATACTCCTCCACCAAGTCATCCTGCCCTTCTCTTCATGTCGGCCTAATAGAAGAGCTTCAAACCACTATAAATAGCTGAGCATTCGACCTATTGAGAGATCATTCATTCATGGAATTCGATCTGAAACGCACAAGTGAAGAAGAGTGCGAAGAACCAAAAGGAAGGAGAATCATTAACGAAGAAGAGGAGACACTTATCAAAGGAAGCCGAAATATCTATCATTTTCTGTCACACATGCAAGAGATCTGAAGTAATGTACGGCCGAAGGTACAGGATGGAGACACTGGACCGAAAATTGCAGAAGTAGAAGAGAGGGCCGAGACCCTACTTGACATGATTTTAGATGTTTTCCTTGACTTCATTCTGGAAGTTTGACTTATCTTCAGGGGAAGCTGACTTGGTGGATTGGAGAAGGTCATTTGTCTTGGTCTTAGGTCCTGTTTGTCTCATTTGATTTGGTTCATGAAAGATAAGAAGAAGTTTTTGGGTTTTCCCGTAGAAGAGGGGTTTTTGCCCTGGCTGAGAGCCTACATCTTGTGTCCTTGATCTTCATGTTTATGGTTGTGATAGTTGCTTGATGATTAGAAGTTAAAGAAGACATAAAGAAGTTAATAAGAATTTAAGGAAATTACAAGTAATTATCAAAGATAAGAAAATCTTTCTGCCTTTTGATTTTCTAACAGGAAGATGAACCCAAATATCATAAACCATGTATTTATATCTGTATCGTTTTAATGAAAAACATTTCACACTTATCCCAATTTGTGCATTCCAACACGGAAACATGAATACAAGTCTTTAAACAGCAGTCTAAAAAGGGAACTCTTCTGTATCAATATTGCAATCTTAACCCTGCAATGAACAGTTTTAAACAAAAACAATATCTCTCATCTGATATCATTGGATAACTTCAGAACTTCAATGCCTCCTAGTAATTCTGAGTACTGGAGAAAGAAAACACATTTATCAAGCAGGTAGACTTGAAGCAAAGTACAGACAACGGATAAAGAAATGAAGTTGAAGTCAAAGAGAAGAAAAAGGTTCCAGTAAGGGAATATAAATGAGAAGTAGAATAAATGAAAAATATAAAGAAGAGTGGTTAGAATAAGAACCAAAAATAACTGCACATTCAGTGACTAGTAGATAAAAAGAGCGATAAAACAGTATCAAAGAGAAACCCTTCGAAGATCACAAGGATTCACAGGCTGGAAATGAAAATTTTCAAATACCAAAAAACACTTACTGAGCAAATACTGCGAGCAAATCGCCTTCCGTGAGGTCATATGGGAGACCGCCAACGAAGACATACGCGGACTCTTTGTACTTTGCGTGCCATGAGGCGTCCTCTGATATCCCGGCGGCCGCTTCCCTGGCGGTTATCTTCTGTATATTCTTTACTTGTGTTAGAGGATTCATGACTTTCGTCGTTTCCTTTCGCAGCTGCCTCAGATTTAGAATCTGAGCACCAAAAATTTTAGCTGAGTGTCAACAAAGACGAACCTTTGGAAGGATTGAGTTAATAGGAAAGAACTCTGAAACGATCTGAGTTGAGAATCAAGATATGAACCATTAACCATTTGTATAATTTAATTGTTTTACGTTTTGATTGTGCATACTTTTCGGATGATTTTGGATATATTTTTTTCATAATATTGTTTAAAATGTTGTATTATTGAAATTGTAAATTTAACCTAGGTAATTTTCACAATTATATTAATATTAATAACACGCCCTGGTCATACCACAATGGAGGATCTTGGCCCACTTTGTTGTGGCAGCTTACAGTAGCTTGCATAAAAATGAATCGACTCATATGGACTTCCGCTTCTTTTCACTTGGCAACTTGTGGTCTATAGTTTGCAATCTTGCCACTGCAGAACAGTCAGATGCTGTATTGGATCTTATCGGAGCAAAGTGGAATGATTTAGTAGCAGACATGCCCTTAAAAATATGTTATCCAGCTCTTGAAGGCCAAGAATGGCAGATCATCACAGGCAGTGACCCCAATAAAGAAAATTATTCAATTGAGTTTAGTTTAAGTGGTGGGAAACAATTAGTTTAAGTGCGTCGTATGAGTTATTAGTAGGTTATGTGTTAATGAATGTATTACCTTTATTTTCTTTATGGTTTTAGTTAATGAAGGATTTTATAATTAATAGTTAATTTGGTTTTTACATGTAATAATTTGGAAGATATTTCCCGCAAAAACCTTTACGCTCATTTTGGTCACTAGCCATCATCTTTAATTTGGCTAAGTGGGATGTACTATACGGCGCTCGCTTTTCCCAATTTATGAAGCATGGCTGGCTGATCCCACTCACATCAACCCAGTGCCAAGTATTTGGCCAATAGTAGGCAGAAATATTGAATGGGATGTAGGTGGAGGTTTTCGAGGGATACAAATAACCGCTGGGTTCTTCAGCTTTGGCGAGCATCTGGAATACCAGTGAATTACAACTCAGATGGAAATAATAATTACAACATACTATTAGTATTTTTATCTTATTTCAAGTATTTAAATGTGATAATATAATTAGTTATGATTGGATGAGGAAATTATTAATTGAATATTGACTACTTAATAATTGATTAAATTAATTATAAAATTATACCTTAATAAAGGATATAATTCATTAATTTGACTTCAAATGGACCTTTATTAATAAATAATTATATGATGTACCAATATTATTTGAGTTAGTTTCTTTTTTGGTACATAGACATACATTTATTAATAAACAAGCTATTAACAAATAATACTTTAATGTAACTAGTAATATGTCTAGAATATTATTTGTAATAATATTATTGGAATAGTAAATTATTAATTTATTTAATAAATATAAATTATTAAATTGATTATAAAATATATTAATTGGGCCATTAGGTATAAATTGTTAAATTATAATATAAATACTATTATTATTAAATGAATATATGATATACTAAGGTTATTATTTTAATATAAATAAATATAAATTATTAAATTGATTATAAAATATATTAATTGGGCCATTAGGTATAAATGATAAATTAGAATAAAAATATTATTATTATTAAATGAATATACGATATACCAAGGATAATATTTTAATATGAATTAGTTAGGTTTTTGAATTTATATATATAACAAATGAATATTTTATTATATAAATTACCGAATTTAACTATTTCCTAGAATATAAATAAATTAAAAATATAACAGGAATATTATTGGTCTGACTTGGGTCATTAGATCAAAATTATTCGTTCCTAGAATATAAATAAATTAAAAATATAACAGGAATATTATTGGTCTGACTTGGGTCATTAGGTCAAAATTATTCGTTGGCAATATAACCGTTGGAGTCTCTGCACACACTATTTAAACATGCTAAGCTGGATTTGATCTTCAACTTGTCCTGACGATGAACCACACTAGTTGGTTCGAAACGCGTCGACAAAAGAATACTTATGTGATTTCGCCGAAGATTTTCTAGACATTGTTATGGATCACAGAAGTCTAAATTCCTTAATAATCCACAAATCTGCTGAAGAAATGGACTGCACCATGAATTCTTGGCGAAAAATCGTGAAAATTTACTATAAACTCAACCCATTTATGCTTCGGTCAAAATCTAGACCTTCGGAAATCTCAAAGATTCCCCCAAGATTCATTTTCGCTAGTTTAATGGAATTTTGTTGTTCATATGACAAAGTTGACTTCACCACTGAACTCCTTTCAAAAAAATGAGTAAAATGAATATAAATTTGGTTTGGTCATGAAACTATCAAAATTTGGCCCTTAGGGTATCTTTTAGATTCCTCGTGATTCCACAAATATTTCTCTCTGGAATTTGACTAAATATATGCTACTCATATGAAAAATATGACTTCACCACTGCGCTCCTTGCGAAAAGCTGAGTAAACTGAGTATAAAGTCGGCATATTTCTAAAACTGTCAAAAGTTGGCCCTTAGCGAATCTTTTAGATTCCTCTCTGCAATTTTACTAAAGATGTGTTTCTCATATGACATATCTGACTTCACCGCTACAATCCTTGCAACAAACTGAGTAAAATGAGTATAAATTCAGCCTAGTTTTGAAAATATCAAAATATGGCCCTTAGGGAATCTTTTAGATTCCTCATGATTCCACAAAGATTCATCTTTGCAAGTTGACTGAATAAATGCTACTCAGATGACAAATCTGACTTTACCATTGCACGTTGGCAAAAAACTGAGTAAAATGAGTATAAAGTCAACATGGTTCTAAAACTGCCAAAATTTAGCTCTTAGGCAATCTTTTAGGTTCCTTGCATATTCCCCTGCATTAGGGTTGCACTCCTTAGTTTTCTTTCCACTCAGAGTTCCACCTCTACATTAGGTTTTGTTCCCTTGTGTCAAATATGAGTTTAAATCAAAAAACTTAGTGTTAATTTCTAAGCTTGCCTTCCTAGCAGAATGGTTATCAGTGTTAGTTTGTTAGGTCGTTGGCCAATTTTAATTTTTTTTGGTTTTTTTTTTTAAATAAAGACAAAATTAGTTTGCCAAAATTTTGGGGTCGTCAAAAAAATTAAGTAGCCAACAATTTCACAAGTTTCAGCCACTGGAAACTATCGCCACAAAGTGCCAAATTGTTGCCTTGTTAATTTCAGTGAAATTTAACAACTCCCCCAGATTTAGTAGAGTTGACAGAAAACCTAATACCACTTCATCCACAACTTGATCATTTACGTACCCTAATAAACAACATAACGTTGATATGATTTGTCTAGAGATCTCTGGGAATATATTTTAAGAATAAATAGGGTTTTCTTGGGGAATGTTGGCTCCCTTTGGAAAAAAGGATTCAAATATGAAAGTTGTTCATTGAAGGGAAAATCTCTTATAGGTTTCCAACAATAATTCCCTAGATAATCGATGGATTGAACCAAGGATAGAAACCTGTACAGCTTATAAAATTGACTCAAGAGTGACATAAAATAAAGGATATTTATTCTTGGAAACAATGGCTCTTTTACTTGGTAAATATCAGTCTGAACACCACACGACAGATTGAGGAAAATGATGGCTTTGTGGAAACACAAATTGGGGAAGGAAGGATTCCCAAAGGAAAAAATCATCACTATGGTATTGGAACCTCTAGAATGACATTTTTTTAGTTCATAAAGGTCAAATTAAAATTTTTTCTCCACAATATTAGCGTCTGAATCAATTAAAAAGCAACTCATCGATTTTTACTGATGCAAAAAGAGGTGGGGAATTTAGATTGAGTTTTAGCTAACTTTCCTTTCTATGAAATCATCTTTATAATATGAAATGAGGGCAAAAAGAAATAGGATTACCCATTAATTCACAGTGCTTGAAAATAACTTGTAGTTGATTACTTTTAACAACTCAATGGTGGCATTGTTATCCTTCTATTATAACTCTTTAACAAAGGGAGAAAAAAAAAAGGTAATAGCTTTGATAAAACAAACATAAGTGATATGGCAATAATGTTTTGTGGCAATAGAAATTGCTATAAATGGGATTTGGTGGTAATGATATTTGGTAAGCAGATAAAATGACTATAACTAAAAATGGGTTGGCGACATTATAATTTAGTGGAAACCATAGTTGGGTTGGGGGTGGGAGGAGTGTAGTGGTGAGTGGTTTAGAGCAGGGAGATCTGCTATAAACTAACTGCTTCCATCTACCCAAATGTGGTTTTGGGAAAATAATCAATCGTAGAACCCCCTCCCCCAATTAAACATCAAGCAAGCAAGGGGAGGGTCTGCTTTTGATCATTTTATGTCACATCACAAAAGTGCATGCTTTATCATAAAGTGATTTATTTTACAACCTTATTTATATATATTATATATATATATATATATATAGTGCCTAAAAAGTGCATACATATATTTACAAAGTGTGTAAAATAAAATAAGAAAATAAAACAATTGGAACATATTTTTGAAAATTTCTTGACAAGAAAATGTTACAACATCACTAATGCAATGTAGCCAATGTACCTGACTGGTAGTCTCTGCTCCCTCTTTCCCATCCTAGGAGTCTCCACAAACTCTTGAGCATCCCTATGTGTCTTTTGAACCTCTTGATTCC
>APFE030110977.1:67987-80921 GCA_000404065.3 Pinus taeda | reverse complement strand
TAAATTGAGTCATTTTTTCTTGCTACATAGTCTGCAAAATTTGGTTCTGCTACTAAATCTTAGCCAATGTGTTTTTGGTGGTTGTCCAACTACTCTTCCTATGGCTAATGCTAGTGGAGGGAATGGATCTCCTTCGTAGAACAGGATTGTAGCAACATACAATTACTCTGACCAATGTCTTACAATTGTTCTCGACAACCTTTTCCTACGAAACTCATTGTTTCTAGTGAAAACCCTAATGGGAAACACCTTTTTTTCTTACAATAGGATATAATCATTCTGGAAAACCTTTTGTTGCTAAACTCATTGTTTCGATTGAAAACCTAATGGGAAATAATTTTTTTGTTGCAGTCCAATACCCAATTAGGCAAATGAATGTCATTGTAATGTCTATCTATAGCAATAATATATCTTATATTCAAAATTCAATCTGTCCATATCGGAGAATATATCCAATACATGTGGGATCACACCCTAATTAGAAACTTTCTTGGCATCTAGTCTTCAAAGAATGCAATTTCCCACTAGATCTAAGTTAAAATGGGAGCTTGGGGAAAATTAAATGGAATTAGGAGCCAAAGGTTTTTTCACTTTGCTAATATTGAAGATAGAACTTGAGTCTTTTAAAATGGACCATACTTGCTCAACTCGGTTGGGCTATATCTCCACTTCTCAATGGGAGGATTTCTACTTGATAAGGAAAATTTCATAGTAGCTCTAGTCTAGAATATCATGTACTTGTTGTTGTAGGAATTATGTGATGAAGAAATTCTAGCTAATATTGGCAACACCCTTGGTGATTTTTTCAAAGCTTAGGAAGAAACAAAACATGCTAGGTATATTTTTTATTCCTATATTTATGTTTACATGAATATCTCTAAGTTTCTCCTAGAATCAACAAATATTTATTACTAGGATTAGCTCTGGAAGAAAACCTTACATTATGAGCATATCCCTCTTGATGCTAAAGGTTCCACAAATATGACCATCCTTACTATAACTACCCTCTTTTCGTTGTAAATGCTAACCTTGATTCTATCTCTTCTCCTAATGATGATGACTTCGTAAAAACTAGAGGCAAGTGTAAGGACCCTAAAATCCCTCCCTCGCATCCCAACCCTTAAGAAACAAACCTTCCACTAACAATCGCTTTGACCCACTTTTCTCCTTAGAGTCACCTAATCCTCCCTTGACCTCGTTGTCACCTAGAATAATTATGCATGATTGAAATCCACCTCCTCTATCTTCTTCAGAGCTACTCCTCTCTTCCCTTGCTTTCTCGCCTGCCCCTCCCCTTCATCAAATTACTCTAGAATGTGGCCTAGATAAATCCTTAGATTTTAATGGTGATATGGATTAAGATTCACTCTAACTTATAGAAATCACTAAAGAATGGGAAGGAAAATACCCACAAAATCTCCCAAAACATCAAGTCAAGGTACGAAGCTGAGCATATTTCAAATCTCACCAATCTGCCTTAAAATTGGCATCATGGAAATGTAACAAAGGATCATTAGGAGTTTAATCCAAGCCAATCAAGGGCCTTGTTAAACCCCACAAGGAAGAAAAAGGAAAATGGAAGGGAAATAAACAAATCCTATCAGGATTAGGAGATATATTGGTCAACTTAGGATGAATCAAAGCAATTATGGAAGTTTTTGTCACTTCCAACATACCTCAACATAAAAATTATCTATTGGAATATTAGAACCTCAATTGAAAAATAAAATACAGAGCCCTTTAAGAAAATTGGTACTCTAAAAACCCCATAGTCATGATGATTTAGGAAAACAAAACTTCAAGTGATGTAATTAGAAAACTAACAAGGAAATAAGGAAGAGACTGTAGAGAAATTTTATTGATACTTAGGGACAAATAAGAAACCTTTCCATTATATGGAAGCCTCAGGAAATTATCATTCTTAACATGTTTTCCTCCTTTAAAATTCTCACCTTCCAATTTCAACTCATTGGCTCAACTGAGACCTGCTAGTTGTATAACATTTATGGTCTTCCATCACCCAAGG
The DNA here is from genome assembly GCA_000404065.3 of Pinus taeda. Lineage (NCBI taxonomy): Eukaryota > Viridiplantae > Streptophyta > Pinopsida > Pinales > Pinaceae > Pinus > Pinus taeda. The sequence continues at coordinate 78,895 of APFE030110977.1, read as the reverse complement.
ATAAATCCCCTTTCCCCCATTCCATTTCTAGCACCTATATTTTTCTCTCTCCCTCTCCCTGGATGCTTGATGGAGTTTTAAACCTCATAAAAACACTAGAAGAAAAGGGAGGAGTGATAAAAAGATGATCCAAATTCCATTTAATTTTAGGAAGCAATGGTGTCTTCTCTCCTAGTCAATATCAAAACTATAAATGTCATTTTTACTTGGAATAACAGAAATGGAGGATCACAAAAAGTGGTTTGTAAACTTGATCGTTTGAGTCATGGCTCACACCATTGGCCTATATGTCTAAATATTGACATAATGTCTTGAACTCATAATAGGATTTTTTTCCTAGGGAAGTTTTGGCTACACCATATAGAATTTCAAGTTAACATAATGAAGTGGTGGGAGGAACATATAACACTGTAAGGTACATCAATGTATGACATCCATAAAAACTTAAAACACATTAAACGATAGCTTAAATACTAGAAGAAAATCGAATTGAGTAACATATTGGAGGAAAAGTGCATACTAGAAAAATAGATGGAGGAAATACAACATGAAGCCATCCTATAAGGTCGATTTCAGATGTTAATTAAAGAATAAACCATCACTCTTACTAATATTTAGGAGCTCCAGGAGTAGGATGAACTTATTTGGAAACAAGAAAAAAGATATGATGGCTCAAAGAAGGTGAATTAAACATAACATTTTTCGAAAAATATTTGCTTCAACATCTCCATCACAATCACATTTCCTCCATCAAAAATCCTAAAGGAGTGAAATTGCAAGGACATCAAGATATAACTCAAAATCTAATATGTTATTATCAATATTTCTTTACATAGCCCATTCCTAATAGACAATAGGTGATTCAAAAAATCTCTAGGCACATCCCATCCATGGTAAAACAAGAAAAAAATGGTTCCCTCCTTAGAGAAATATCTTTTGAAGAAGTTCAAGAAACAATTAAAGAAATTCTATGTAATAAATCCCCTACACTAGATGGCTTCATAATATAAATTTTTTAAATATGTTGGTCCGCAATGAGTTTGGATATTTGGTAGGCAATGGAAAAATCCGAAAAAGCATGATCCATCTTAAAGGCACTAGATGGAACTTTTCTCTCACTAGTGCCAAAGAAAGATAAAGTGGAACACCCTAATGGATACATACCCATCACTCTCTACAATGCCATTTATAAAATCATCACTAATATCATAGAAAAATTGCTCAAACCTCTCCTTCCAAATCTCATCTCACTAGAGAAAACAAGCTACATCAAAGGTCACCAAATATTATATGGAATCATGGTTACCCATGAAACCATACTCTTTGAAAAACTAAAGAAAAAAATGGTATGAATCATAAGCTAGACCTTTCAAAAGCTTTTGACAAGCTAAATTGGAAATACCTCTTCAACATTATTAGGGATTTTGGATTTAATCAAGATTAGATAAACTACATTACCAATTTGTTATCATCAATCTTCTTGTCCATTCTATTAAATGCTTGCCCTTCCAATCCATTTAAAAAATCTTGAGGCATTCAACTAAGATAATCACTCTTACCTTTGATCTTCATATTGGTAGTGGAATGGTTGGGGAGAGCTCTCAAAGCAACAACTTCAGAGAATCAAATCAAAAGTTTTTGTTTATTTGGAGTAGATATCCCAATAAATCATCAAAAATCTATTGATGATACCATGTTTATGGGCACTCTCACCATTCTATGTAATTTATGTCTCTAGAGCTAATTTTCAAATTTGATCTTGGAGCTCTGGAATTCCCGTGGAGATTAAGGAACCTTCGGTGCGATCTTCGTCTCATATCACATCTCCACATGGTTGTCAACAATACTGCATAGGAAGAAGAAAGCACCATGGTTTGCTCTTCCTCTGTGGATCAAATTTTACGAGATTAAGAGCTTGAAGGATGCAGATGTCGAAGCTAAGGAGATATTAAGATTCAATTTTGACACCAAAGACTTCAATCTGTATGATCCTCACAGTATTTTCAAGGACCACTATGCGAGAGTGTACTTTCCATGGATCCACGAGACATTTCACTGGCATGAGGAGGACCCTTGGAGGTACTGCTATAATGCCTCCAAAATCCATGATTCAATTGGTATAGAAACAACTTGGAAATCTTCTCTACAGATAATAGCATGACATGAAGCAACAACAAAAATCACAATAGGTAGTAATCAAGTGCAGGACAAGGGAAAGAGGAAGATTTCCGAGAACCCATGGGTAGAGCAAAGATGCAAGATGAGAGAAGATCCTATCACGGAGAAATAAACTTTGGCAGCGAAGGCAAAGAGGGAGCAATCGATAAAGAGAGCAGAGTGAAGGAAGAGATAAAAGCAAATCTTGCGGGTACAAAAATGAGATCACAACAATTTGAACAAGAACCAAAGGAAGGACGAGAGCTAAGGAGGAAAGAACAAGAGAGAATTAGAAGTAAGAAGAAGAAAAAATGTAAGGTGTAATGACAGAGGAAATATCGCCAATATAGATTGGTGAGCTAGAACAACCAGTAGTTGAGGAAGAGAGTGAATAGATGCAAGTTTCCTGACCAATGCTAAACACAAGAACCAATTCTGGCTAGAGATCGATGAGTATGTGGAGCAGCTAATACGAGACGCCATAAGAGAAGACTTGGAGTTGAACACATGCAACATGTAGCAATACGTCGGTGGTCCATTCAAGGTTAACACCATGCTGCACTTACTTCAAAACGAGTTGGATACATGTTCCAAGACCATGTACTCGAATTCCATGGAGGAAAGAGTCATCCTTCAGAAAGACACTATCAAGTAGTTTAGGGACACCATCATGCAGTACCAAGTTTGGCATTGATATGTGACCAAGATACACCAAGTGGAGGTTTCTGAGTTGGTCTTTCCCCAAGCTTCAGAATCATAGCGTTTTGTCTTGTTGGGCTGTCTCTAGCTTACTTTGTCTCATATGGGTACATGTGGAAAATGTAATATTATTTGCAAATATGTTGTAAGTGAAATTCTAAGTGTCATTAGTGGAATGTGAAAGGTCATCATGTTATGTAATGAGTTATTTGTAAAGAAGTTGAAGAATCATGAGGGTAGTCAAAGAGTCACAAAGGGGAATGTCACAGATCACCCCACCCTTTGTTATAAATAGAACCTCATAACTCATATAATAGGATTTTGGGAGCCAAAATTTTGGCTAGGCTTAGGCTTAGAAAAGGCCTGGGAGTATTATGACAAGCCTTGGCATCTCCACAACGTAGAGCGAGTATACTTCTTTGAAAGAGCAGGTGTTCTTGACTGTGATGTTCCACTATTGGGGCTAGTCATTGTCAATGGTGTATGTATAGATGGAATTTTCACCTATAAAAATAATATCAAAGCCAAGACGCTTTCATCCATATGTTGTTATTGTAGTTGAACTATTCTGGTTTCTTTAGCAATGTATGTTGTTTAACTTACACATTTTCTTATGAACTACTTTGTATTTAATTGTATGAAACCTATTGAATGTGTGTTGTTGGATTAACTTGTCACTTTAATTTGTGGACTATTCCACATTTTAGCATGTGATTTCATTCGACTCGTGTGTTCCTTTCAATCTGTGTACTATTACAGACTTCTAAGGGGTACACTTCCTTTTCTCGCCTGTATGTTATAAACCACATGCATCGCACTTGACTCTCTACAAGGTCACATACTTTCTCTCACCCAAATTTATCTTACTTATCTCTTCATGCTACTGCGGTTAAGGTATTACACTACCACCGACTGTTGGGACTCCTACTCCAAATAGTTTGAGTCCTAGTTGGGACTCTTATCGAGGAGATCCCCTAAATGTTGGAAGGTTCAACATTGTCAACAACTAGAAACCTAACCGTTAACCATAAATTTAAAAAGAAAAACATAAATGATGTTAATTACAACCAAAGTGAGGTGTATAATAGTTCCATCCAATGAGATATATATTGTCTGAGTGGTTAAAAAACAAAATAAATACAAAAATAGAGTGCACATGTTTGGATCCTATGGTATTATGCTCTTGTTGTTCTGAATATTTTGTTCCTAAATGACTTATGATAGAACATTTATGCTTGTTGATTAAATATCTCCATTATATTCCACAATCCTTAATCCATCTCAAGGCCCTCTTTTGAGAGGCAATTTGTTGTCCTATTTCTCTCCCTATAAATATGAGAACATGTAAAAATCAAGAAAGAGTCAACGAGTCGCATGTATTCCTATAGAATAGGATGAGAATAATGTTCCCGCATACTTGATTTTTGTTAAGCCAATTAATAGTGAGTATAGAGTCCCCAAAAACATGAATCTAAGTGCATAGAGCGAATAACAACAATTTTTTACAAGCCAGGAGCTTCACCTAGTTGTTGGTCCCTTAGACAAAACCAATATTAACCTGATAAAAGTGAGCCTCTGTGAGAAAGAGGATGAATCGTCCTCCACTATGTTGTCCATTATTGTTTGAAGCTCCATGAAAGTAGGCCCATGACCTTGTTTAATCAATGATTTCTATCCTGATCACTCTAGGGGGGACTAGGAATTTTTCTTATGGTAAATGACTTAATATAGTGCGGGCTTTAATAACAATATGCTTAGGTACCAAAGGTTTGTACTAAAAAATGGCATTTTTTTGGCCATCCACACCCTCCAACATATGATTAGGGGAAGGGGTTTGATATCATGACAACTGGGGTTTGCAAGCCATTCTTCTTCGCAAAGTCCTCTCCTTCGCATGCACTTGTTTGTCCCATTGCATTACTGTATTTTTTCCAAACCTGCTTATAGAAAGTGTAGGTCATGACTAGATGTGATGCATTTTCACCATTGTTTTTAGATAAGGAACACCATCCTAACCTGATCATAAATATTCTTTGCGAGACATTCCAAGTGGGGACCTTCTTGTCCACTAGACACAATAGTAGTAATTTGGATTTAGTAGGACACTTGGCTTTCCATACCACTTTCCACCACAATATTTGATTTGCTAAGACTCTATCAGCCATTAAGGAGATATACCCAAGCTTAGGGTTGTTTCTTATAATCTATTAGAGGGAGTGACAATGAGTGACTTTGGGCACTAGTCATGGGATCGAGGCTAAGTCTTTCTTTGTCGCCTCTGTTAACCCTCCATGCCAACCCTTCACCAATGATATCAAAATAATTGAGGATAACCCTCTAGACTACTGAGATATTAGCCCTTGGCTTATCAATCCTTCTTATCTAGTCTTCCAATGAGCATGGGGCTATGTACTTTTAGATGAATACCGATGTTCATAAACTTTGCATCGGGATTAGCCTCCATCCATATTTGAAACTCAAGACTTTTGAAAATAAGAAGATGTTCTTTAGGCACCATCCTCCCAAGAGTTTTAGTATAGAAATTTATCCAAGTTAACCCAAGGCAACACCCATGTTCTCACTTCCTAGATTAGAGAAAAATTGATCAAATTCTTTTGATTTTTTCTAGGATACATTCAGGAATCCATGCAAGAGATGTCCAACAAGTGAGGAAGGATTCTAAGACAGATTTGATCAAGAATATATGACCAACCTTAGAAAGCCATCTTAGACACCAATTTTTCAATTGTTTTTCCACTTTTACAATGAGCCAATGCTAATCTTCCTTGTTGTAACAATTTGGTTTAAGTTGAAACCCTAAGTACTTCGTGCCTTCCCCTAAAAATTTAGATTCAAAAGGGAGGATTTGGGTGAAATCAAAAATCTCTTCATCTTCCAAATGATAGTAGGATATTAGAGAGTTGAGGTTGTTTATGGAAATACCTATGGCTTTTCCATATAAGGAGAGAGTCTTCTATAGTATTTTATCTCCCATAGAGACCCATTGTAAAAGATGAGAATGTCATCTACAATGAGGAGGTGCATGGTAGTTAATGTCGGGGTAATGACAGATCTCTGAAAATCCCCAAGGAATTTCATCTTTGTCAGAAGACACCTTCTCTATTAAAAATTTATGGTGGACAAGATTTTGACTCTAATCTTTACAATTATTACCAATTGTAATTTATCATATTAAATTAAAAACAACTCTCTCTCTCTCTCTCTCTCTCCTCTTATATATATATATATATATATTCTATATATATATATATCTATGTACATAGATGTGTGTGTGTGTGTGTTATATTTCATATCGAAATATACATCATGCAAAGTATATTTGCATAAAGCTTCAAAAGATCAAAAAAGATTAATCTACACGAAACAAAAAGGTCATCAATTCTCCATCATCATTTTAACTCATAATATCATCATATTTGTAATGCTACTACCTCCAAGGCCTATCCCTCAAAGTACTCATGGATCTCCAAAATTGTCTAACAATCATGAACTACCGATCAACTAGAGTGTTCAACTCTCTATATATGTGATGATAATTGAACCATTCTTGTCTCCTGATTTCACTTTCAATCTGAAAAAAATATGGAGCTAAAATTACAGTGCTTCTATTTATCCAATCCACAAATAGTTATAAGCTCTCCATATCTGGAGCTTTTTTGCCTCACAAAAATTTTCAGTCTATACCAAAACCTACAAAACATAAAATTTAATTAAATTATTAAATCCTCTCCCCACACATATACATCTTTAAATTAATTAAATTATTTTAAATTTTCCTTAATAAAACAATTAGTGTAGTTAAATATGTTTGTTTGTTTTCATTGAAATTAAAATAATCTCATTTAGAAAATTAGAATAATTTTTCAGTTTATTTAATTATATTTAATAAAATATACTTTAATTTTAATAAATATTAATTTATATTAATCAAATATGTTTTAGTTTTTATATTTAAATATTATTTTATTTTTAATAAATATATTTTAAATTTCTAGTTCATGGCATGGTAGGCTCTCACTCTTACTAGATGCCTTTAAATCATGGTTTGTTAACTTATTTTCTTACATCCAAGGAAAATAATCTCTTAGCTAAGTAAAAAAAATAAAAATTAAATCATACTCCAAGCCATAATAAAATATTTTTTCTATTACACACATCGAAAATACTTTATAATTAAATGTTACTTAAGTGTATTTAAATGTCTTATTATTATTTTCAAAATACCCCATAACTAGTCAATCATATAAAATAAATTTAAATAAGCATTGAAAGACTTAGCTCATGATACATTTAATATAACTAAGTTGATTAAAAACCAGTTTTAATAATAATAATAATAATAATCATTAAACATATATAATTTTAAAAAAATATGTAACAATATTCTTAATTATAGAGATTTATTTCTTTTTATTATGAATCTTTTAACTTATAAATAGACTTTATTACAATACCACGAATTAATATTATACCATGTCTAAAATACCATAAGATCTATATCATACTTATTACTACCACATATATAAAACACTGATCTATATCATACTTATTACTATGACATCTAAAATATTATAACTGATCTTCATATAACTACTAATAAAAAAAAATTATTTTTATTTTTAATATCTCAAACTTAAATCTCTACCGCTTTATTAATAATTATTAAAAAAAAAAAATCAATTTTTATTGCACATGTATTAACCTTAAAATATCTCCAATCACCAAATATGATATGCACGACACAGTCATGTAGTCTTGATAATGTACACTTTATCAACATATATACAACACAATATATATAATATGCATGAATAGATAATGGCTAATGCATGCATGAAAGGCTTTCTATTTTGGCAAAACATATATGCAACACATACCCATCATATTAACTCCTAATTTTTACACCAACTCAAAGTCGCGTTCCACCATCTTGCGAACTCTTTGGCTCTGATTTTGCAGTTTGGCTCTGATTTTGCAGTTGAACGACGCTATTTGAAACCTCTACAAACATTACTCACCCGAATTTTAGAGCCATCTATATGCCAGAAGAAGTATAATGACAAAAATACAGAAGATGAATGAAAATGTGTTGTTTTTAAAATGAAAACTAATAACCAATTACATATTGTTGGGTTATTACATCTTGTTTTTAAAATCAAAACTATCCATTAAAGTAAAAGCAAAAAAACAGTAAAAATGAAATTTTTGAAGTAATTATTTACAATGTTATCGAGCTCACTCCCAACCTGTTATCATACAAAAATAATTTAAACTACCTCAAAATACAGTGAGGGAGGAAACAAATAAAAGCGTTTCCAAGGAAAGTGCGAATTCACTGGGGAAAATGAGGGCAGAGAGTCTTTGAAAAGCACTAGTCCATTGCACACATTCATTCCTATTGAACTCAGCAAAGACTATCACATAAAATTTAAAAGCAATAACACACCTTTCAAACATTTAAAATCAATCTCATTCGAAAAATCAAAGATCCACCTCCATTGCAGGTCTTGTATAGCTCTTCACTTATACCGAACAGAAATTTTATGATAAGTTTGTATGGCACACATTTCAGATCTGCTTTTTTTTACAGTTCTAGCTCTCTCAGCTTTCTCCTATTTTCTGAGTTGCAGGTCACCAACAGTTTTGGTAATTTTGATGTTTTCTTAACTGAGAGGTGAAAATTTCATGAACAATTCCAGAAATCTGCACTATTTGACTACAAATATGTCAAAATCTAGACAGAAAATGCGAATTCCGTAGGCTTCCAACTGAGCACGACTTCTGTTCGCCAAGGGAAGGGTTATCCCTCCGAGGGGGTTTCAGGTTATCCCTGCGAGGAGGTTTTATGTATTTTCTCCGCTCTGCGCTGCTGTTGGGATTCTTGCAGATCTTAAATATTGAATCCGCCGAAGAACCCAATTGCAGTAACTCTAAACTGAACGCATATCTTCAACCTTGTTGCTTCAGCAGTGAATTAAATACCGTCGGTGCCGCTCACCTCATTTCCGCGATGCATGAGGAAAAAACATTGCCTGAGTGGTAAATATAAATTCAAAATTCAAATTTCGAGCGGGGTTGTGAAATTCAAACGTAAAATTCAACGTATGGCCGTATAGTATACCCTCGCATATCGCTACTGTATGGTGGTAGCGGTGACACTGGAGGTGGTTGGAAATTCCTTGGGCTCGACTTTGGATGCATTAAAACCCACTTATCTATAATGGGATGCCCATCAATTGTCCGTCGTCCGTAGTGAATGTTGTTGTATGGGTCATAGCCGATGAATCCACATGGGCTCTCAAATCGGGCTATGTAGTAAGCTTGTTAACCAGCCACTATAGGGGCATTTAATGTCATATGGAAAGCTGGAAGCTGGTTAGCTCTGGCTAGAAAAAAACATATAATGCAAATATTTCCTAACTTTGATACCAAACTTGAAGTGTTGCTCAAAGATTTAATTTCATAACGTCTTTTATTCCTAGTCATCTATCCAAATAGAATCTAGACACTCATATACAGTAACTGTTGCTCTTAAATGTAAATCTATTTCTATCCATCCTTGGCAATGACCGCCTTCGCTCTTTTCCAGCAGACCTGCAATATCACGTGCCACACTAGAGAAATATAGTCAGCTCTTATTCTCGCTTACAATCGATAAATATAGTCAGCTCTTATTCTTGCTTACAATCCGGGGAATATTTCAGAATAGAAGAGTTTACATACTAAATTTGATCTTCGAATACATTCATGATCTTCTATATTACTATCTACCATCCACACCTAAGTAATTGACTGATATGAATTTTCAGGCAAATGCAAATGCGGCTGCGACAGCCCATTTTAACCCTGCAAAAACATGAATATATTCAATACATAGTGCGATGGCTTGCTACTCGAAAACTGTCCTCCCAAGACTTCATTAACATTACGGAGGAATGTGAGGAAACTATAATCGATAATTGTGGTTGCTTCATGCTCGAGACTCAGACTCTCTTTATTTTTAACTATAATTCTACATGAAAGGATTGCTAAATATACTTATAGTCATAAAATTCATTATATTGGGGATGATTGATTTATTTGAGAAGGGCGTTTTAGTCCCTAGTGTGAGACGAAATGGGATTATAGTAATCAAATCTAGTAGTCAACATTAGCTGCAGTTGACATTAATATAAAGTTTTCACTCATTTCATAAAAGGGTTGTTGTTGTCACCTTATCAAAATGATGTAATAATAATGAGGACCAATAAGATAATTGATAGTTTTATTTGGCTTTTTTCCGAGCTAGAGAGACTATATGGTTGATATTCTTCATACAATATCTTTGTTGATTAAATTTATTTGATTCAAATTTCATAAATTCAAACTAATGTTAGCATTAGTTTATAAGCATTTATTGTTACCATATTTTGTGGCTTGAATAAATATTTTAAGGATGAATGCTATCTAGCATAACAATAAGGGCAAACAAAATCGTGTTGAATTTTTTTCTACTATTGTTCATGCATTCATATCTGCAAATGCCATCTACAATTCACATCGATTGCAGAGCACCCTTGTGTATGCTTTTAACACTCGTGACACAAAATAGAAAGGAAGCTAATACTTACAATCCAAAAAGATTATCCTCATGTAGCTTAAGACACTTGAAGCTTTTACCAGGACAAACTTCAACCAAGTTGTAAAAGGATCTTCAAAAATGTGAGAGGAAGGCATTTTATCAACCAACGAGGACAAGACTATTTCCTCTTTATCAAGATGATTTCACTATTTTGTATGAAAACAAACTTCTTTACTTTATTGATGATGCTAAATTGTTTTTGTTATTCTGTTAGGTCCTTATAATACTAGTGATTACCCCATTACTATTGTAGTTGTATCCATTATTGATATTGTTGTGCCCCTATTGTTCCCGTATTGTTATTACTATGCCCCATAGAATCCCTCTATTGTTATTTTTGTGCCTTTATATTATTATTGTTAGGTCGACTGGGTTATATTGTGACTCCTTAGACTCCTATATATAGAAAG
>APFE030110977.1:0-57021 GCA_000404065.3 Pinus taeda | reverse complement strand
TCCTTTTGTTTAATACTTTTATTTATTAAAAGTAAATATCTCATTGCTTGTTTTCGAGAAACTCTTTGAATACAGCAAAGGTCAAATAGAAAATGCCTTACAGTTTTATTTTCTAATTTTGCTACAAACTATAAAGATGTTATTTAAAAGGAGAATGGGTTACCTCCTTAGTTGAAAAATTTCTTTAAGATTAGGCCATTAACAGGGAGAGAATCTCTCAACCCTGACAAATCTTGTAGCATGAAGGTCGAATGGCCTATCTTTTCACAGATTTGAAATGGTCCAAGCCACATTTTCTGGAATTTGGTGTGTTTCCCTTTATCTTCATGGGCTTTGTCCCATTTCAGGACTAAATCACCAACTTGAAATTGCTTAGAACGAGATGAGATTGAATCAAATGATGACTTGATGATCTGCTGATGTTTCGCATGAATAATCTTGGCCTTTTCTCTTTCTTCTTCTAATTTCAAGATTTGGTCATGCCTAAGTTGTAAAGAAGAAGAAGGATTTTCTTCAATAAATTGAACTAGAGCTAGAGAGGGAAGAATAAGATTTGTTGGTAATACAACTTCTTTTCCATAAACGAGTTTAAATGGGGAAGAACCTATAGAAGCCTTTTGTGTTATCCTATCAGCCCATAATGCAAATATTAAAGATTTGTGCCTTATGATTCTGTTCGATAGTTCACTTGATAATTTTAATAAGATTTTTGTTTGTAGATTCGGCCAAACCATTGCCCTGAGGATAATAGTTAGCATAATATTTGAGTTTGAATCCTCTTTTGATTACGAAATCAAACATAGCATTGCGTGAAAAGTAAGATGCATTATCAAAAACAAGAGCATTCGGGACACCAAACTTGGTAATGATGAATTGGTCTATAAATTCGATAATGGCTTCAGAGTTTGTTGTCTTTAAAGGAATCACTTCAACCCACTTGGTAAAGTAATCAGTAGCAGTAAGGATATACTTATGTTGTTTGGAAGAATTTGGGGCAATTTCTCTGATAATGTCCAATCCCCATTGCTCAAATGGTTAATCAATGTTGACTAGTTGCAGAGGGAAGGCTGATTTCCTTTGTCTTCCACTTGATGTTTGACAATTTTGGCATTTCCTTACATATTCATGAGCATCTCTAAACAGAGTGGGCTAATAATATCCAGCATGGATGAATTTGTGAGCTGTGGTATCAGCTCCGAAGTGGCCTCCTGCTGGTCCATCATGTAATTCCTGCAAAACTTTTTGTGCTTCAGGTTTTTCAAGGCATCTTAATAAAAATGAATCATAATTTTGCCTAAAAAGCACATCATCAATAATGGTAAAAAAAATTTCTTTCAATCTTATGGCCCTTTTGTTTTTGTAGGACAGGTTGGGGGGTGCATATCCATTTTTCAAATAAAATATTAAATCAGCACACTATGATTCAGAGTCAATGATACTTATCTGGTTAATTGTTTCAGATTGATCTGTATCGCTTGATTCCAGAATGTTGGATGCTCCTGCCAATAACCTGCAAAAACCTTGGCCTCTAACAATCTTTGCTGGCTTGATCTCTAGGTCATATTCTTGAAGAGCTGTTACCCAATTTGCCCTTTTTTCTCCCAATTCTCTTTGGATTAATAGTTGCCTAACTAAGGAGAAAGGAACTATAACCTTTGTATGGGCTTTTAAAAGGAAGGGTCTGTAATGTTTAACCGCTTTATATACAACAAAGGCTTGTTTTTCTACTTCGGAGTAGTTTAGTTCTGCACCTTGAAGATTTGAGATATAGAATGAAATAGGTGCTTCCAAATTGTGATCGTTGATCTGTGTAAGTACTGCAGCATAAGAGAAATCAGATGCGATGGTATACAATGTAAAATTATTAGAAAAATTTGGAGTATTTAGAGTGGGGGAATTGATTATTGATTGTTTGATTAATTCAAACGCTTCCTTTTCTGGCGATCCCCATTTAAAGACTGAATTTTTCTTAATCATAGTTTGAAGTGGTAAAATAATCTGAGAAAAGTCTGGAACGAATCTTTTGACAAAATTGATTTGGCCTAAAAATGACTGCATGGATTTCTTATTGTGAGGAAAAGGGATTTCAGAGATTTCTTTAATCCTATCTGGATCAATATAGATGCCGTCTTTAGAAACAATAAAGCCTAGGAGCTTACCTTGATCAAGAGCGAAAAAGGATTTCTTAGGGTTTAGAGAAATACCATATTTCTTACAGCGCTGAAAGATTTGGTTCAAATCATGTAAGTGGTTGGATCTCTCTTTAGAAAATATAGTAATGTCATCTAAATAGACGACTACTGTTCTATTAATTAACCCTTTGAAAGTGATATCAATTGCTCTTTGAAAAGTGGCTCCTGCATTAATAAGTCCGAAAGGCATTTTCTGATATGCATATGTTCCCCACTTTGTTCTGAATGTGGTTTTGAGTTGGTCATCGGGGTGGACCAAAATTTGGTTATACCCTAAAAACCCGTCCAAGAAGGACATTAACTCTGAGCCTGCCACTGATTGGAGTATCTGCTCCATAGTGGATAATGGGAAATTATCTTTTAAACTTGTCTTATTTAAATTTCTGAAATCAATACAAATCCTTATGTCGCCATTTTTCTTTCTGACTGGTACCATATTGGAGACCCAGTTTGAGTGTCGTACGGGAAAAATAATCTTACCTTTCAAGAGTTTATTGAGTTCCGATTTTATTTGACCCTCTAAGTTTGGATGTATTTTTTTCAACTTTTGTTGAACTGGTTTCTGTTCGGGAAGCATTGGGATAGTGTGCTGAATAATAGATGTGTCATACGTTTTTAGATCGTCATATTTCTAGGCAAAAACATGTTTATTCTTTCGTAACAGAATAATGAATGCTTCCTTTTCCTTCATGGAGATTCCTAATCCTAAATTAATGTTTTGAGGATTTTGTTCAGTGCCAAGGTTTATTAATTCAAACCTTAAGGTAGAGCTCTGAAGCTTTGTATTAGACACAGGTTTAAACAGGTTCGGGAGTAGCTTTACTCCTTGTAGTGACAGGAAAGGCTTCTTGCTCAGTGTCAGTATCAGAATCAGGGAGTATAAATTCCCACATTTCGTGGCATTCAACTACTTCGTCTTCTTCTTCTTCAGATGGTGTAGTTGTTTCTTCCTCTTCTTCTTCCTCAAGATCCGAGTCTGCGTATGATATAACATTTGGAGGCTTGGACTCGGGTTTCTTGAAATTCCTATATGGTTTCTTCGTTGAGGACTCTGATACTTGTTTCTTAATCTCAACCATTTCATTCGACATGGTTTTAAGGACTTTCTGAAGGCCTTCCATGTCATATGGATCCTTAGTGATATTTTTCTTCAGGTCATCTTTAAAGGACACTTTTTTGGATTTTTGTTCTTCCAGGGAAGGTTTCTTTTCTAAGGCGATTACGCTTTTTTCAACAGCGAGTGCTTCCTTCATGTTTTCGGCCAATGTAGGCTGCTTAGCCCTATCCACAAATATGGCTATGTTTGAGGGTAAGGCAATGATATACCACTCGCTTCTAACTTGTTCGCTTGGCTTATCATCAGTGGGGATTTTGTTCAAGAGTTTGTTAAATCAGGAGTTGAACTCCTTAATAGGTTCTCTTGACTCGATCCTTAAATTGGAAAGGTCATGGACGAGTGTAGCCAAGGATCTATCATCGCCGTATTTGGTGAGAAATTGTTCCTGGAAGATATTCCAACTTGTGATGGATCCAGAGGGTAGGGAAAAATACCAAGACCCTGCAGATCCTTGCAGTGTATAGGGAAATAATCTTACTACCACATCTTCTTCAGTGAATCCCTTTAGATTGAATGACAACATAAAATTGTTTATGTGTTCTTCTGCCGAGGTTCCAGCATCTGGATTGAACTTGGGTAGCCATTTTTCGGGGTAATCGGGTAACGGATGTAAAGGTGCAGGCATGGTGACTGCACCAGGACTTCTCCATGGTCTTTGGGCCATTTTAGGAGCACCGACAATTGACTGTGGTGTTCCAGGTGCTTGAGGGGGAGGTGGAAGTACAGACTGAAAAGTCTGTGATGTTTGAGATGAAGTCCCTTGGTGAACAACGATATGTAGTGGTGAAGTGGGTGTTTGACTTCGCACAGGTGATGATGAAATGGAAGATGATGGAGAAAAGGGTTCGCTACCAGAACCTTCAGCGGTCTTTTTAATCCTTTTCCTTTCGGGTAAAGTAAACTCAGGTGGTTCAATAACTAGCTTTTTTCTTTGGAGTCTGGTAAGGTGAGGGGGTAAGCGAAATTGCGAAGTCTGACTGCCTTGTGATACTTCAGATCTAGGAGGAGAAATTGAGAAGCCTTGAAGTTTCTAGATGATGGATTGAACTTCAGGGGACTCCAGACTTAAGTGTTCTGAATTATGATGTAATTGAGTAGTACTGGTTGATTCCTCTTCGTCTTGTCTGGATACTGGTGATTCAGAATGCGAACGAGATGTCCGAGGAGAGGTGGAGGGTGAATTACTCTTTGAATGGTTTGTAGGTGTTGGATTACTTGCCATTCATAACGGATTTCCCTCCTTCTAGTGCCAGAAATGTTGATGCCTTGAAAATCGCTGCAACAACATTGGGGGATAACCACCCAGTCCGGACCTTAGTACAACTCCTTTTCCGTTTGGGATGGTGGCTCCGACTGGAGGTATCAGGACCAGTTTCCCGATAATGAATAAAAGGGATGGATGAGTGATGAATAGTTTTCTTTAATGATAGGCGACTAGCTTATTCAATTGACAAAAATAGGAAAACTATTACTAATCCCGGGAACAATTTATTCATTCTGAATGTAGTGTTTAATAATCCTTATCTATCTAACAGGCATATAGATGACTCTGTAAAATAAACAGAGATATTCAATCATTTAAAGGTTACTTCGTATGAATAGTCAAAACGAAGCGATTAACACAAATTACTGCATTCACTATTTATATCATCGATACATATATACGATTGAAAGAGAAGCATGCTAAAAACAACCAATAGTGGGATGCATAAAGGATGCTGCGAAAACATGTATATATATAAGCGATAATAGCAAGAGCGATTAAATAACAATTCATATAACATGAATGAGTACAGACGTAGATAATAGTACCATGTGAGCTGCTAATCAATCCCAGATATCAATTGCTATTCACAATCCTTCCTTCAACACAGAAATGCTTTTAAACAAAGACAGTAGTGCACATTTCTATAAAAAGCTTCCTCATTAAAATCAGAATAATTGGTCCAGTTTCATAAAAGAATATCCCCGAAGTACAATAGTGCAACTTCAGGGTTTAAGTCATATACAAAACTTTACGACCCTTTCTAAATGCATGAAAGGGTCTATAAATACTACTAAGCTAAAAAAAGTCTATGAAACAAAATCCTACTAAATTGGCATCAGTAAATGCTATCTATCTCCTTGGGGTGATCTGACAGTCGGCGATGTGAATCATGACTCGGGCTGCTTTCCTTTAAACCTGAGCTGGCTTATCGCAAGCATTGGCTCCACTTCTGGTGGTTTGTTGAGGCGCAAGCTGAGTTGGGCACCAAAGGTGGTATCCTAAATGTCGGGTATGATATACCCGACAACATATGTGAGGCATTTTAAGGCGGCTCTTTGGCTGTACGGCTTCACTAAGAAGAACCAATAGGCATCCCATGTCAAACTGTTGATCCCCGCGATTAATCTTCCATTTTTCTCCAGCTCTGGGTAGCATGAATGCTCCAACATCTTTGTTGCTGTTAATTGGCCTGGGGTACATTGGGAAATCATGTTAGACAAATAAAGAGTATTACTTACTAATTCAACCAAATTACCAGTGGTTGCCTTGCATCTAAAAATCGCTCTTTCTGCCTTCATTAACTGTGATTGCCATTCTGTAAATAAAATTTCCTTGTACGATTCCAGAATTCTTGGTAGGTTAGTCGCCTGGCCCTGATCGAAATCTTGCCATTCCAGAAAATTTGTCAGTGTTTCTTCGGCCTGATCTAAATATGTCCTTTCCTTTTCTACCTTTTCGCTTATGGATGCTACCAACTCGCACAATGGCTCTGCTTGGGTAATTTGCTGACATAGGAGTTTAACCTGATTTATCAATGCTTTATTTAATTGAAGCGCCTCTCCTTTAAACTCATCTACCTGAGGGAGCCTTTTCATTTGTTCAATTTGAGTTGATAATTGAGTGATTTGCTCATCTTTAGATTTTATCATTCCCTTAGTTGATATTTTTAATTGCTCCAATGCTGCCGATAGCTCCTTTTGCCTTTGGATTGCGCTTTCGATAATTGAGCCTGTAGCAAAAAGATGTCTTGATCTTTCGCTTTTAATAGACTGCTCACCTCTGATGCTTTATCAATGGTCGCCGTCGAATATGCTCCAACGTATTGCAATAGATTTGTTAAGTCATCGGAGGGATCAAATTCCTCTTTCCACACAACATTTCCCATTACTATTAATTCAGGGAATAGCGAAGGTTGATCAGCCCTTCTCCTCTTCCTCTATCGCTTTACAAAAACTTTATGCTTTGGGCTGTAGAATACATCCAAGGGGGGAATCTCTTCTATTTGCAAAATGATTTCTCCCGATGGATCCTTAGGAATTATTTCTGTTTCTTTTGATTTGGGTGGGTCGCTGGTTTCGCCCGAAACCTGTTTTGATGTCACTTCCTGTGTGTCGGCCTCTTTTGAAACCTCATCATCTTTCGAGCACTCTAGGTTGCCGATGATTGAGTTGAATTGCTACCATTGCTGGAGCAAATTCGGATCAATTTGTGTATCATCATTAACTTTCGAGATGCCCTCTTCTTGAGTTTTCGCCTGGGTTTCATCCTGTCGCTGCACATTTTCCTGGGTTTCTTCCTGCCTCTGATTATTCACTTCCTCCTGCTGCTTTAATGTAGTAGGAGGTTGCGTATTACTTTGTTGTTCAGGCTCGCTTGATTCTGTCGTCGTTGGAGTAGTCGCTAACAGGTCTAGAGGTATAGTTTGCAACCTCTGTTCTATAATTCTGTTAAACTTGGCTAGCCCCTCATCCTTGTATTCATTTCTGGCAAGCGATTTAACTTGATATAGTGACTCTGCCGATGCAAACAAATCCTCAAATCTGTCTTCTTTGTGCTCAAACTTGGCCAATTTGGCCTGGTTGAGCGCATTGTAAGCGATTTTCCTTGGATCGTACTGCTTCTTGGCAGAGTGGCTAGAGTCAGCAAATTTATCTTCCCAGCTTCCTTCTCTGCATGTTTGATATCATGTAGAGTGTAAATACCAATTCGCAGGGGAAAGGAGGGCTAGACATGCTTTTTTGAGGGTCTGAGTAACCCCATCGGCATTGATTTGATAAGCTACTTCCCTGGTAAGTAACTTATCAGGGATGTATAGTGGAAGCACATGGGGCTTGGCCTGACTGCCAAAAACTATAATTTAGGTGAATTTCTCTTCTCCGAACCAACTTGCTACAACAGTTAAATCCACCCCTGCTTGTTCAGAAATTTTCGGGGCAGGCTTATCAAAAATGGAGTAATGAATCAGCAACATGAAACCGTTGCAGATTTGATATAGGTGGTGTTTGTAGTTAGTCTTCCACAACTTTTGATGATGTATGTGGATGGGTGTGGGGTCTTGCGACGTCCACCTCCGTCCGAGCAGAGGAAATTCAGAATTAAAACATAAAACATCCAACACATAGGCATTGCAATAAAATGGTGGAATGAACCTCTCTGTGACGCGAGAATTAAATCTGAAATTAAGAATGGCCTTGGCTAACTTATCGGATAATATATCCGCCCAATCCATTATCTCGCCACTACATGCTGCCTCCATTAAGGGGACCATTTCTATGGTAAAATTGGTAGAGTCATGTAATCCCCATAGTCTACACATCATAATCCCAACATAGCAGTAAGGAGAGCATAGAGAGTCGACTGAGTACTTACCCGAGGATTCGTGCTTGTGCTTTGCTGGATTTTGTCTCTAGCCTCGAATTGGTTCGAACTCGGTCTCATTTTCTGCTTGGAACTTCTCTAGGAATGTCGTGTTATACTTTTTCTCTTCTACCAGCAAATGATACATTTGCCTTAGATCTTCGACTTGAAAATAACCGAAAATCCTCCCATCTGTAGTGCTGAACATTCTGTCGCTAATTGGGATCTCTTGAATTTCCCACCTTACCACATCCGTATATGAGAGAATTTGCTCTCTGGCCGCTATTCTGTGAATAAAGGAATTGGCCAAGTCTTTTAGATTAGCCTCAGATTTGCTAGTACTGTCGCATAAGACCTGTATTCCCGTCACCCTCGGCTCTTCGGCTTCAATCAAGTTATATGTTCCTTGCCAAGTTGCTCTGGTAAGTCTCAGGAACGTAGTATCTGATATAAGCCCTTTCTTTTTGCTGCCTGGATCAACAACAGATTGCCCTGCGGCTGGCGAAGTGGAAGGCATTGTAGTCTTTTTGGACTTCTTTCCCATTCCACTCAAATCTATCTCTGCGGAAGAATTCTGCACAGAGAGAAAGATAGGCTTAATACAGGAAACAATGACATGAATCAAATAGACTGAGGTATATATATCTTGATAATTTCATGGTGATCGATTGACTTAAGAAGGCTTCGGATCAAATTTGTGAATAGATCGCAAGCTTGCTGTTTTCATTAAATGGCCGTTAAGGCCTGTCAATCTCATTAATACCAGTCGCTTTGGTTAATGGCCGAATGATTCATTTGAAGCATGCCTTGAGCGATTTGGTGGTTGAACGCGGATGAGCGGATTTTCGAAAGATATTGCCTTAATTACGAATAAATCGTATTAAACTGCCTTGATGGTTTTACGTTGAAAATTGTGCTTATGCCCTTTTCGCAATCGGGCATCGGGAAAATCCTAAGTCATTGCTTTGGTTCCATTTGGAATCCTCGATCACCGATAGCGATATCGCATCACGTCGGGAGTAACGAGTGGGGTGTTTAAGAATGTATGCATGGTGAATCGTCGATCGCCGATAGCGATATCGCATCGCATCGAGGCAAGAGGGAGCTTATTTGCGTTTAGGCATTATCGCCAATTGCCAATTGCCGATATCGCATCGCATCGGAGCAAGGGGTTCTTAATTGTGTTACTTTATGTTTCACCGATACCCGATAGCGATTTCGCATCGGAGCAAATCAAAATGTCCTCAAGTTGTGTTCCCTTTGTCGTTGCGATATGCGATCTTGTGATCACTTTATCACAATGATAAAAGATAAATCGTTTTACGTTAAGGTTTCTGATTAGTTTTATTGAAGAGGCCTTTTAGTAATGATTTCTTTTATTTCTTCGGGCCTTTTTGAAATAGAACTTTAATTGATACCAATTTAAAAACAAAAATTAAAAATGGACCCATTTCATATTATGGTTTTGGAATAGTAATGATATGAAATGGGGGGTTGTTGTAGGGCACAACAGTTAGCAAGAAAAATGGAAAGGACAAATCAAGAAGAAAAGGTAATAGTGTTGATTGATTGAGGAAGTACCCACAATTTTATTCATTGTAAGATAACAAAAGAATTGAATTGATTCCTATATCTAGCACTAGAGTGTCAAGTGATGGTTGCAAACAGAGGAACGATAAATTTCTCTGGAAAGTGCCATAATATCAAGATATCCATGGGAGAATATGTATTGACTAGCCCAATGCTTTCCATTCCAATGGGAGGTGTTGATGTTGTACTAGGAGTCCAATGGCTACAATCCTTGGGTACAATAGCTTTTAATTTTCAATAACTTTTCATGAAAGTTTCTGCGGAAGGAAAGGAAGTTGAATTAAGGGGTATTGTAGGGAAAGTGGGAAAGATAATAAGCTCTAACGGTATGACAAAGCTTCTAAAAAAGGAACAAAGATGTGTAATTGCACAATTATGTTCGCTAGATGTTTCCACATCGAAATCATCTATTTCTCCAGATCTCCAAAAAATCTTGTAAAATCAATTCCAAGGTATTTGAGACTCCCAAAGGTCTCCCACCTATTCGTGATCATGATCATGCTATTCATCTGATTCCAGGAAGTGTTCCTCCAAACATTAGGCCGTACATATATCACTATGCCCAAAAGAGTGAAATTGAACGTATGGTTGCAGAAATCCTAGAGGTTGGTATAATTCAACCTAGTCAAAGTTATTTCTCTACTCCAGTAGTATTGGTGCATAAGGAGGATGGATCATGGCGCATGTGTCCGGATTATAGGGAGCTCAAAAAGCTCACTATTAGAGATAAGTTTCCCATTCCTGTCATTGGTGAATTACTATATGAATTGCATGGATCAATTAACTTCACCAAGTCAGATCTTCATTTAGGATATCATCAAATCAGAATGAAGACTGAAGACATTCCGAAAACAACATTTAGAATTCATGAGGGTCATTATGAATTTTTGGTCATGCCTTTTAGCCTTACCAATGCACCTTCTACATTTCAAGGTTTGATGAATTCCATTTTCAAACCCTTCCTTGCAAAATTTTGTTAGTATTTTTTGATGATATACTATTCTACGGCAAGTCTTGGAAGGATCATGTTGAACATGCTGACATGGTGCTACAACTATTGGAGGAGAAACAATTATATGCAAAAATATCCAAATGTTTCTTTGGAGTACAAGAGGTGGAATATGTAGGTCATATTGTATCTCATGAAGGATTTAAGGTAGACCCTAGCAAAATTAAAGCCATTAAGGAATGGAAAATCCCCACATCCATAAAGCATCTGCGATAATTTCTCGGGTTGACAGGGTATTATCGCAAGTTTGTTAAGAATTATGGGAGAATAGTATCACCTCTAACAAAATTATTGAAGAAATATGTATTTTCATGGACTCTGGAAGCAACAAAGGCCTTTGAACATCTTAAAGAGGCAATGTGCCAAGCACCGGTCTTAGCTACACCAGACTTCACAAAAATGTTTATTGTGGGATGTGATGCTTTAGGAATTGGAATTGGTGTTGTTTTAATGCAAGATGAAAGACCCATTGCTTTTGAAAGTCGTCCAATCAAGGGAAAGTTTTTACATAAAGCTATTTACGAGAAGGAGTTGTTGGCAATACTACATGCACTTAAGAAATGGTGACCCTACCTAATGGGATGACACTTCAAGGTAAAAATGGATCATGATAGCCTTAAATACTTTTTAGAACAAAGATTATCCTCTAAAGAGCAACAAAATTGGGTCACAAAGATGTTGGGTTATGACTTTGAAATAATCTACAAAAAAGGGAAGCAAAATGTGGTGGTAGATGCACTCTCAAGAAAGGATGAGGATGTGGAAGCATTGTTGTGTGCCATTTCTATTATCCAACCAGATTGGATAAATGAAGCAAGGGAGGAATGAAAGAATGATGAAAAAGTGTGAGCACTTATTCGAAAGTTACAACAAGATTCCAGTACATCTGATACATTTAGCTGGAAAAATGATTCATTATGTTACAAAGATCGCTTATACCTCTGTAAGAATTCCCAACTGAAACAAAAGATTCTTATGGAATTACACACTTCTCCCTTAGGAGGCACTCAGGATTTTTAAAAACTTACCACAAGGTTAAGAAGGAATTTTTTTGGGATGGCCTTAAATCAGATATTCAAAAGTTTGTAGTGGAATGTTTGGTTTGCCAACAAAATAAAGTTGAAACAATTAAGACCCCGGGTCTATTACAACTTTATCCATTCCAAGCCAACGTTGGGAGGAGGTTTCAATGGATTTTATCACAGGTTTACCCAAATATGAGGGAAAGAGTGTCATCATGGTGGTAGTTGATAGAATTACGAAGTACACACACTTTTGTGCATTATCACATCCATTTTAAGCCAGTACAGTTTCTACTGCATTTATGGAAACAATTCAAAAGCTACATGGAAACCCAAAGATTATTGTAAGTGACAAAGATCCCATTTTCACTGGAAATGTTTGGACATAATTATTTTCTTGTCTTGGTACTCAGTTAGCTCATAGCTCATCTTATCATCCTCAATCTGATGGGAAAACTGAGATAGTAATTAAATGTTTGGAAGGATATCTTCGTTTCTTTGTCTCTAATAAACAGACACAATGGGTCAAATGGTTGCCTCTGGCTGAATGGTGGTATAACACTTCCTTCCATACAGCAACAAAAATGACCCCATTTATGGCACTTTATGGATATCAGCCACCATCCATCACATCATATTTAAGAGAAAATTCTAAGGTTCAAGTAGTGGAACATCACATCGAGCATCAACAACAAGTCCTCGAACTCTTAAAGGATAAACTCGTGTTGGCGCAGAATAGAATGAAACAACAGGTAGATAAACATCGCAACAAAAGAAGTTTTGATGTAAGTGATTAGGTATTCCTACGGCTACAACCATATAAAAAAATTTCCCTCAAGCAAGATAAGAAGGATAATAAATTATCACCAAAGTATTATGGTCCATACAAGGTGTTGTAAAAGATTGGTACTATGGCATACAAATTGGAGCTTCCTACAACTTCTCGAGTGTACCCAGTTTTCCATCTTTCATGTTTAAAGAAGTTTATAAGCAACAAGCTCCTAGTTCAAACAATATTGCCAGAACTTGACGAGGAAGGAAAAATTATATTGGAACTGGGAGCAGTCACAGAAACAAGAACTCGACAGCTAAAAAATCGATCAATTTTGGAGTATCTCATCAAGTGGAAGAACTTATCCGTTGAAGATTCCGCATGGGAGGATGAGAACACTACTCAAGCATTGAGGACAACACTTTTTTGAAGGAGAGGGGCATGTTAGGTCCCTATAATACTAGTGATTACCGCATTACTATTGTAGTTATATCCCTTATTAATATTTTTGTGCCCTTATTGTCCCCATATTGTTGTTACTGTGCCCCATAGAATCCCTCTATTGTTATTTTTGTGCCTTTATATTATTATTGTTAGGTCGGCTGGGTTCTATTGTGACCCCTTGGACTCCTATATATAGAAAGGAGATTTTGTCATTTGAATCATCAAAGAATAATTCATTTGTGTAATGTAAAGGAGGTTGCCCCCTCGAATAGGCTGAATTCTAAGGCATTGATTTATCTTTTCTATCTTTTTGTACGCTATTTTCATAACATATTCAAATAGAGAAAAGGGAAGAGAAAACATGCTGCCTACAATACTTTCAAGATCTGATTTTCTGTCATCAATTCTTGCACCAAATCTTTGTTCTATTAACATATGCAGATCAAAGAATAATTAAAAACCACAATCGACATTCATTACTACACAAAAGGAATTTTAAGACATTTTTCTAAGATAAGAAATATTTGTCTTAAAATGCCACCTTTTATTTTAGTTGTTTTACATTAAAATTTAATATCAATTAAATTGTCTTAAATATAAAATTTAAGACAAAAACAATTTGAGACAAATATTTTAAGACAAAACTTTATATTTAATACAAATATAGTATGCGACAAAATATTTTAAGACAAAGCTTTATATTTAAGATAAAAACAGTTTGAGACGAAAATATTTTAAGACAAAACTTTATATTCAATACAATGTCCACTTAACCTTGATCGGGGTGCAATGAGATAGGAGATCCCCACACGGACCATTGACATGTGTAAGAGGATGGAGGACAGTGCAAGTGGGTGGCCCACCCAATGACCCGACATGCGCATGGTAATAAAAACCTGGAGAGGATGGCCACAAGTGGGAGTTGCATTGGGAAGACAAATGACAAAGGAAGGAGGAATACAAGTGGGAAAGATAGCGAGGGTCATCATTGTTTGCATGCACACTCTATGGAGAAGCTTGGCCGTGGGAGTCGAGAGTGGTAGCAGGGTAGTGGAATTCACCTGCGGAAGGAGAGATTGATGCCACCAACAGGAAGATTCCAGTAGAGCTTCGGATAGACAGGGACACTAGTACGTGTTTTAGGCCCTCCTTGTTCTAGGAATGGAGACTATGTTGCAAGAAAGTAGGTTGGATTGGCAGAGATTGGTGATGGTTCTGCATGTTTTTGGTAGAATTTTGTTCATTTCACTATTTTTGATGTTCGACATTTTAATTTCAGTGTTATATGGTAATTTGTTGGCTCTAAGGGGCATGCATGGAGGGTTTGGGTATGTTCTTGGCACCTGGGTTATAAATTTTCCCCTTGCATTCGTTAAACCCAGGTATCTGGGACATGGACGAGACTGAGGTAGTTCCGAGAGCCTACGGTGTTATAGACATATTTGGGCACTGCAACCCCAATCACATATGTCCATAAAGCAAGGGCTTCCGAGTCCCTAAAATTGTTGTTGCATGCCCTAAAGGAACAAGGTTAGCTGATTACATCATCTCCCAGAAGTTCAACACAGAAAACTGCTCAGAACTGGTCAAAATTAGACCATACAGGCTCCTCAGCGCAGAGGGTGTGATGCATCTCACCTGCTCAGTGTAAAAAGTTTGATGCATACTGGAAAGCCCTTCTGTAGGGTGCGATAGGTGATAGTAGACAAATGATAGAGACAGTTTGTAAGGTGGATGATCATGGAATCTTCTAGAAACTTCTCTTGTGACACTTGCCTCTCTGAATTCGCCCAGGGATGAGTAAGAGATCATCAATCTCCAAGTGGAATCAATAACTATGATAGAGAAGACACTAATCAAAATCCCAGAAGCTGACTCACCCCCCTGCAATCATCTATATATGGATCCCTCATCCCAGAGATCCAGAGGCTGGAATTTTGTATCTTGCAAGGAAGTGATATTGGTTTCTTGGTGGAACATCATAGTGTTGGGTGATCTAAGCTTTTCATGAGGTGAAGAAGGGCTTTCATGCTGGGAGAATGACACTGGGTTAGATTAATGGGTTGTAATCCTCTCTTCTAACCTAAGCTATTCAAGTTTTCCTCCACATTTTTGTATGTTTGCTAATATATATATATATATATATATATATATATATATATATATATAGATATATATATATGTGTCAATATATATATATTGTGTGTCTATATATTGGTTTTATGACTGTAGATCTCTGCACTTTGAAGGTATTATGCTGCTTTGACTTTACAGGTACTCTTTGAAGCGGAGTGGTCAAGGGAAGAGCGGCAAACATCTGTCAAAGAGGAGAAGGAACAAGCGGAAAACCAGGCAAAAGATTGAGGTTGGTATTCTTTGCTCCTCTCCTATCTACTTCTTGTAAAGGAAAGAGAAAGTAACTTTAATCTGTTTGTTTCTAAGATAGCTACCCATCTTAGTGGGACTAGTAGCTCTGCATAGACACTATATTTCCCGATAACAAAATGGCGACTCCGCTGGGGCACGAGTAGTTTGTTTGCTTGTCTATATTTGTTTTCTTTATAAACTTACACACGGAGCCTAAAGTCAAGCCAGCTAGCCTTCGAACTGCATTTGCTATGCAAGTGCAAAGTAGATCAATGCTGCTTCAGTCTATCTCCGAGTTTTGTTTATAAACTGAACAATTGATTTTCAAACATCCTAATTGCCCTAGTGGTGGCTCAAGTAGCCTCATTAGATCAGCCCCTGTGATTTGCATTTACTGACTATCATTTGCTCAGCTTAAATCCCTAAAATAAGCTGCAAACTGTGACCCGGAACCAAGTTGAAGTCTCGTCCCCGGACCATCGCACCTTCTCCTCTTGGGAATCTAGATGCATCACACCTCCTATGTGCAGTAAGTGAGATGCATCGCACTTTCCCTGTGTTACAGGTGCGATGATTAGGTAAGACCTCTTCTGCTTCCAGATTTTGGTTTCTTGTTCACTCTCTTCAGCGTTATTTAGGAGTTTTGCTGTTTGTGATCAGTATACCTCTGTGGAAACTCCCTTCCTTTGCATGATTTAGCCTCCATTATATAAAGAAATGTAAATGTTTTTATGTATTGTTCGCCATTTACAGTCCTCTTTTACAAAGAAGTAGCGTAATCAAGCTGTCATCTTTTGATTTAAAAGTGTCACAAGTGTCGTTTTCAGTCAAAGAAAATAATTCTATTGTTCTTGATGGTCAATTACACTGTTACTCTTGTATTTGATTTGAATTAGTAGTTTTTCAAGTGTCGAAAGAAATTCCCAATTCAAAATCGCAAAGTGTCGTCATTATCTTCCTTTCGTTTTTGAAAAGAAAATCGTTAGTACTGTCGCTTGAAACAATTCAAATTTGTACTTAGCATTCTTTTTGTCATTCACACATTAAGAAAGAGAAAACAAATACATGCATGTGCATTTGCATTTGCATTTAGACTGCTTGCTGGTTTTGATTTAGGACATTCCATCTAGTGTGTGCTCTCTACTCTATGTTGAAAAGAATCTCATTTCTCTTTCCTTAGTAGCTAGGATTTTCATTGCAAAAGAAGAGTAAATGATTGTTTATCATCTTAGATTGCATTTTAGGAATTTTATATCTACATCACATGGTGAACCTGAAAGGAAAACTTCTTAAGAAAGATCAACTGTAAAATAAATTCAATGAACATAAAAATGCTTTGGAACCTAACGCACAACATTTAGAAGTCTAGGTTAGAGATGTATTCCGGCATCGTAAAGCCTAGTAACTATCACTTTCATTGTAGGTTGGGTGATTCCTCCTCTTTGAGACGGCAACTGCTAGTACGGACTTGTGCTCCCACGTATCGTCGAGTATATATTGGGATACCATAATAGGCTGCATCCTTTATCCTTAGGAAGCTGTGTTTGCCACCCTATCGATCACAATGCACTGAACACAACATTCGGGAAGATTGACTGCTGTACCATAAAAAGTATTCTGTAGTTTTGCTATTGGTTTGGTAATCCCTCTGTCTAGACTTCCAGAGTAGTCTCTTTCATTCCTTTTCAATCTCCTTAAAGGAAAAGGTACATCTGAGCACTTATCACTTCAGGCTCATTAAAAATTGAAGGTGACTAGAGTCATCTTTTGCTTTTTATCAACTCTTAAAAATTGAAAAAGCAAGTTGTGTCAAAGCGTCTAAAATTCATGAAATTTGGAATCATTTTTCCCCTTTATTTTCAGTCGATCAAGTAATTTGCAATCGTGGAAGAAAGTCAATTGAAACCCCGTCATTCGCGGAGACTTACGAGTCAACCATCTTTGACTCTAGAGACAAAAGTATTCTGGACAAAGCGAACTCGTTTAACTAGATCAAAGTCCCCTGGTTTGGTTGGAACAAGTGTTCCGACATCCTCGGATACTCCCATTACTCCAACCATTTATGGTATCTCTGCCTCTACAAAAGAAATTCTGCATCCACAAGAGGACATTAGAACTGATCTTAGTGTGACGGCAAACACTTCTAATCTTGAATCGACTCCATCTACAGCTAATTCGGAAGGTGTTATTCCCCAAACACCTGTCGCTGCAGAACTTATACCTTCTTCGGTACCAGAAATATTTTACGGACCTGACGGTCTATCTTTCCCACCTGGTTTGATTTCTATAGAAGAGATTGTGGAAGATCCTTCGTCTAGTACTCCATTGAATTTTGGAGCTGGGATCACCCTATATCCTTCTTCATCAGAGGCTAGTCTCCCTTCATCGAAAGTTCCTGTAGAATTGCTAGGAAATCCCTTGGATAGACTAGATATGTCTGAACAATCGTCGACATCTAGGACTATGTCATCTGACGCAGTAGTAGTAGAACCTCCTACTGCTACTCCAACAATGTTCGCCGGTATACCATCTGTCCCAACTAGCTCTCAACCGCTAGATGGAGTCCATCCAGGGACTTTTTTGACAGTATGGTCTATTCCCGTTTGTTCATCTGGAATAATATCTGGAATCTCTTATGTTGAGTCTCAACAAATTGATCCTTTGCAATAGTATCAATTTGGGCAGTCCTATCCCCAGAGCCCAATCATTCCTTTGAGCACTGGATTGCCACCATATGGGGGGCAGTATACCCTTTCATTGTTTCCTCTGAGAGAACAACCATATGGGAGTTCACAACAAAATTCGGGTCATGCTGGAATTACATCCAACGGTTGGGTGCCAATACTACCTCAACAACCAAGAGTTGTATACTCAATGCAGCAAAGTTTACCTATGTCAAATATCCCCACTACACCGGCCATTGTGACAGTGTCGCAAATACAAGCATTTCCTGTTGTATGTCAACCTCAAGTTTCTCAGGTTGCAATACAACAACCTCTCGTCTCCTCGACACAGCGACAATCACTGATTAGTGGCTCCCTAACAGGGGCGACCCAAGTTCAAACAGGTACTATTACCCCTCATCTTGGTCAAATGGCCAGTATTGGACAACAACACATGGTTTCACAACCATGGCTGGTGCAATATCAACAATCGCAATTCCATCAATCATATCAAGGACCTGAGCAACAAGTCTTTGTAAGTAATGGGCAACCGCATTTCCAAAGCGGTTATCAACAACCATACTATAATGGTTATGCCCATCAACCTTATCAAAGTTACTAGCATCAAATACATTATGCTGGTATGCAAAGACCCACTACTCAGGCGATTCCATCTTATCCTGGGTATGGTGCATTATCAACAGTTGCCCTTTGTAGCAACTCTAGAATTACCAAATATAAACCGGCTGACGAATGATCCAGTTGCTTACGCCCCTTGGTGGCCTGTCATTCCTCATAAACTTCCCTCTGATATTCCTAAATTCAATGGAAATCCAGGTGAAGATCTGTCGAATCATGTGATGAAATTCCATTTGTGGTGTTCATCCAACACCCTGAATGATGATTCGATCAGGCTTTGCCTTTTTTAGAGAACGTTAACTGGTCTGGCAGCAAAATGGTACATTGAATTACCAAGAGCTTCATTTGATAACATCAGCACCCTAGCCACAACCTTTTTAACCCATTTTCAATTACCCATAAGGTATGAAACAAGAACAAAGCTTCTTACCAATTTTAAGCAGAAAACAACCACTCATATATCTGATCATATCCATGAGTGGCGGCGTCATCGTAGAATGGTAAAAACATATGTTCCTAATTAGCTGTTAGCTGAATGGTTTATTAAGTCGTTATTACCTTCTATAATAGAAGATGTGGCAAAGGGAGGGGTCATCATTGAAGAGCAAATCATCGCTCTTGTGAAATATCTAGACTTGATCTATACTCAGTCTGGTACGCTCTATGAAAAAATCCCTGATTCTCCTAGACCAGAATTTTCCATTTCTCCTCCTCCTAAATCAAACAAAGACTCTCATGCTGGCAATGGTGTGATAGGTACGACTAGCACGAAAACTGTAAAGGCTACATCCAAGAAAGCTCCCATAGTTTCTAGTCAAAATACAATGAAGAACTTCTCGCCTCGGAGGTAAATGCCATGTCGACTGACAAAGGCAAAGAACCGAAGCAACCAAGGGGCAAGAAGAAAAAGAAAGGGAAGAAGAAGAAACAAGAGGATTCGTCTCTTGACAAATCTTCTGCAAACCCTCCTAGTCAAAAGAAATCCCCTGCGGGGTGTCTGATATGTGATGAGGATCATTGGACGAGAGATTTTCCACATAAAGCTGAAGTTAAGAAACTCTTTAAGAGTTCAAAAACCTCAGCGGTATTGACTGATCTGTTTCCAAACCCGGGGACCAATCTGGTTGCTAGTGATAATGTTTCCCCATCCCAAGTGCTTATGTTGTTCATTTCAAAACAACAAAATGATGCTTTGATATCGATAGGGAATAAAGATTACGGGAATCCACAACTGTCGAACAACAAGGCTACTGATCAACCTAGTAGTTCGACAACAGCCTCGACCGAAGTTGTTCCACCCATCATTCCTGAGCTAACGATAAAGCCGCCAAAGGGAGTAGTACACAAATCGACATTTAATTCTCGTGCTAAAGCAGCACAAAATTATAATATAGTAGAGGACTTGGCCCAATTGCCGTCCGCTATGTTGACACTTGAGGTACTGCAAAATTGCCCCTCCCAAAAGTAGGCTCTATTATCAGCAATAGGTGGGATTGACCCAACGGATTCCAACCTTGTGGCCTTTAATCATAAAGGATATGACCCTCAGTTACCAGCTCAACTTGCTTTCCTTATTCAAGTGAAAGCCCTCAAAAAAACTATTCATCAAATGATTATTGATGAGGGAGCATCTACATGTATTATGTCGATGAGTTGCTAGAAAACTTTGGGCATACTACCCTTGTCGTGATCATCAACGACGTTGAAAGCATTTGATGGATGAACATACACTCCATATGGTATTTTAAGTAACTTGCAAGTCAAACTGGAGGGCAAGACAATAGAAATTGATGTTGAAGTAATCGATGGAAACCTCGATTACAAAATCCTACTGGGAAGGCCCTGGATACATGCTATGGCTGTGGTTGTGTTGACATACTTTAGAAAGATTGCATTTCCTTTCCAAGGAGGAATTACAATTGTCGACCAACAAGCGTTTCTCCCCAACAGTTCACATGTTACAGGAAGCATTCGATGATCCATGGAAGCTCTCAGTCGCTTCAAAATATCAGAGTAGGCCTACTAAAAGGCCTTACATTGATGGGTTCTTTTTCCCTACTATCTCAAAACAATCTGGCAAAAGTGGCCACAGTGGGAAGCTGCAACATGATATCTTCTAGATTCAGAATATTCTTGAACATTTTGTCAGCATGGATCATCGCCCTAATAGAAATATTGTAGCAATCAATTTTCTTGGCTTGGGGGGCAAACTCAAATCAATGCTCATCGAGTGTTTGGATAAATAGGTCTAAGGAATATGGCACCTCTTCAGATCCTTGGTCGCACGTACACTCTACAGACGAAGGAATCATCCAATCAATGATGATAGGAGAGGCACCATGGGAAGATTACCACCATCATTCTCATCTTCCGGATTACAACAAAGATTATTCCAACGACCTTAATCATCCTTCAGTTTTTGAATTTCTATCAAATACTGTAAATACAGTGGATTCCGAGGATGGTTCTTATCTCATGTCGACCTCGTTAAAAAATGAAACAAATCCCTTTCCAAGTTGAGTCTTTCAAAGATCTCGAAGGTAAACCTTCATTCCAACAACCGTGTTGAATGCAATGAAGCGTGGGGGGCATGCTTATGCGGGGGGCATGCTTATGCTGGGGGCATGAAAACTTATCACGAATAGTGTTACCGCAGGGTTCAAGCTCATTAAAAAATAAACCCGCCATGAGCAGTTTTACGCAAAGTTCAAGCTCGTTAAAAAATAAACCTAGCCGCGAGCAGTTTTACGCAAAGTTCAAGCTCGTTAAAAATTAAACCTAAGCAATGAGCAATGTTCCCCCAGAGTTTAAGCTCATTAAAAAATGAACCAACCTCTGGTAAATAACCATTGTGAATGCATTATCATCAGATTTTGAGCCCTGGTCGTGTTCTCGCCATCACCTCCACTTTGTTTAGCTGATCATATGCCTTCATTTGATTGTTTACCCTTTTGAGGAAAAACTACAAAGAGTGATTCTGTTAGCCATCCTTGTGACACTACCATGATTGGATAATTCCAAACCTTACCTGGAATTAGCAGCTACTCGAAAATATCACTTGTTCCTCAAAGATGAGTCTCCTTTAAGCTCTTTTCATCTGACTCGTAAAATATGAAAAGGTTGCCGAGCAGTTGGCCTCTCCAACTCGTGAAAGCTAACGAGAGTGCTATCCCTCTTATAGACTTTAATATTTTTGGACCTTAGAGATTATTACAAAAAAAGATCAAGCATTTGTTTTGTTGGGCTCGTTAAAACTATCGAAAATTCATCCCTTTCGTATTGTTTTATACTTTTTCGGACTTAAGGGATTATATGACGAAAAAGGATTACTGGAGTTTCCTTTTTGTCCCTTTTTAGACTCTCTAAATTTTAAAAAGGACTGAGTTGTCTTTGTCGTTAAACTCATTAAAACCAATAGCGACAAACTTGTCCATAGAGACGAGAACGAGTTTCACTGTCGCTAGGCTCATTGAAACATAGCGACAGGTTTTCCTGAAGGGAAAATTATAGAACAAGCATATGTTATCCTCCTCAAGCTTGACAAAAATAAAGAGGTACTGGTCAGCAATGTCTGGGGAAAAATTGGGAAGAAAACTTGAAGAAACTTTATTGGTAGCAAGTCGCTCTTGAACATGAAACTTTCACTCCATCACCATGATCGAGTCGGGTTGGGTTATTTCGTTCACCGGTGATATTACCATTGGTCCACCGTACCATACATATTTGGGGTTAACGCTACCAATCCATTTCAGTGTCGCCGATATGCTCAAGAGAAGTCAATCAAAGAATTCACCAACCCATCTTGTGTCTCATCCACGCAATACCTTCACACTTCATTTCTTCATGACTGCCACCCTGAACCCTGTATCATCACTGATCAGATTCTTTTCACCTCCACAAAATCATTTGCTCCGTTCTGTGTCGCAGATGTGGGATTCATTAATGCCCTCCTACAATGGGTTACTTCTTGTCGACAACAGCTCATTATCCAAGAAGTCGACCTAGGAACAACCCTTTCAGTGCTTTGAAGCTTGCATGCCTCAATGGCAAGTTTCTCACTTCTGGTGATAGGTTTACATCAATGGCCTTCGACCGAAATATTTTGCATGGTGTTTGACGCCAAGTCCCTTTTTCACACCACAAGAATTGTACTGTAGTACCTTGAGGGTCATCATCATTATCGGTGATTCCTCTCGCGCATGTTAACAACTTACATCATTGGCTGGTAATTAAGCGATGTCTTTCCATGTTTGACTCGAGAACATTTTTCACATGGATCGGCTTGTACTTCGGGTGAATATTGGACGGGTTTGAAGACCCTGGATGTATTTTCATCCATCCAGGCTGCGATATATTCAGAAAAATAAAGACATCAAATGTACATCATTGCTGCACAGATGATCATCCGAATCAAAGGTTGATGGCTCTACCAAAATCATCAGTCTGCCACATAGACGGTTGTCTGTGCTATGTACATGAAAATGAATTTATAAAGCTGAGCATGGGAATGCCAGCCTCAGCCAGATCATGAAAATGTTATGAAGATAATGTATTGTATTGTATCTTATTACAGGTCGCCTTCCAGTTCGAAAGAACCTCGGATCCTCATGATAAAGCATTTCACCCGACATCAAAAGATTTTTGACCTCACGCTTTAGGGGGCAACTGTTATAGACATATTTGGGCACTGCAACCCCAATCATATATGTCCATAAACCAAGGGCTTCTGTGTCCCTAAAAGTGTTTTTTCATGCCCTAAAGGAACAAGGTCAGCTGATTACATCATCTCCCAGAAGTTCTCCATAGAAAACTGCTCAGAACTGGTCAAAATTGGACCATACAGACTGCTCAGTGCAGAGGGTGTAATGCATCTCACCTGCTCAATGTAAAAAGTGTGATGCATACTGGAAAGCCCTTTTTTAGGGTGCGATGGGCGAGAGTTAACAAATGGCAGAGACAGTTTGCAAGGTTGATGATCATGGAATCTTCTAGAAACTTCTCTTGTGACACTTGCCTCTCTGAATTTGCCCAGGGATGAGTAAGAGATCATCAATATCCAAGTGGAATCAAGAAATATTAGAGAAAAGACACTAATCAAAATCCCAAAAGTTGACTCACCCCCTTGCAATCATCTATATATGGATCCCTCATCCCAGAGATCCAGAGGCTGGAATTTTGTATCTTGCAAGGAAGTGTTGTTGGTTTCTTGGTAGAACATCATAGTGTTGGGTGATCTAATCTTTTCATGAGGTGAAGAAGGGCTTTCATACTGGGAGGATGACGCTGGGTCAGATCAATGGGTTGTAATCCTCTCTTCTAACCTATATATCAGTAAAGCTATTCAAGTTTTCCTCCACATTCTTGTATGTTTGCTAATATATGCATGTATGTGGTCAATATATATCTGGTCCTATATTGTTTATGACTATAGATCTATACACTTTGAAGTTATTATGCTACTTTGACTTTACAGGTACTCTTTGAAGCGAAGTGGTCAAGGGAAGAGTGGCAAACATCTGTCAAAGAGGAGAAGGAACAAGTGGAAAACCAAGCAAAAGATCGAGGTTGGTATTCTTTCCTCCTCTCCTATCTACTTCTCATAAAGGAAAGTGAAAGTAACTTTAATCTATTTGTTTCTAAGATAGCTACCCATCTTAGTGGGGCTAGCAGCTCTGCATAGACACTAGATTTCCTAATAACATGCGGTCACCCAAAAAATTTCTGGGCCAGAGACAGAAGAATGGGGAGTCTGGGATTCATATTACATGTATGTTTGTTTAGCCTGATATTGTTTGGTCTTCGAGTAATCTTCTGGTCCAATGGGTTAGGAGTGTGGATTCGTGGCCCTCTAAACTCGGTGTGTCTAACCAGACGGTCATTGTTTGGTCTCTCGACAACCCTTTGGCCAATTGGGGCATGAAAGGGGATGCGGGGGACGCTAATAGCCATGTGACTGTCAATTATGCAATTGTGTGGTTAAACTATTGGAGCGAGAGGTCTGGCTAGGTTGGGGGTAGAATGAAAAGTTGGAGGGAGGGAATGCAATCAAACCTGGCACACCCTTTACTAACCTCTCTGTCAATCTTGTTAAGGTTTGGTTTTAAGGCAATTTTAAGGTCCAAATGGGCATGGATGTTGAGCCGAAGTCACCAAACATTGGTGGGTCTGTTAATTCAATTAGGGTCTGGTCTATCACTTGTATCCCAAAACCTGAGTGTCCCAACACCTGTGAGTTTGTCAATTCGGTCATGGAGGGGCTTAATCCATGGAAGCAGAGGTCTGGATTGACCGGGGGCGGAATAGTGAGTGAGAGGGAGGGAATTCACCTGATTTTGGGTATAGAGGATGAATGCAACTCATGAAGGGGTTGGGGGGAAATTGGGTTGCACTCCTCAGACTAGGAAACATGACACATTAACTGCGCTCCATAGGGAATGGATGGATGGAAACACTGAAATTTGGTTTGGTTTTAACTTTTCTACATACATTACACTTTCAAGTTCGTCTAATGTTCTTCTCCATCTGACTCCGGCACTTCTACTCCAAGATAAGACAAGAGCCTGGGATTTCACGTGGTTGAAGGAAACTCTAATCGAAGGCAACATTGTGAAGGTAGAAGTGAGGTCAGGGAAAAGAGGGCGTCATCGCGACTATAAATAGAAAAAAAACAAAGGGAAAACTTTGCTGGCCTCGACCAACAAGATCCAATGGAAGAGGGGTAGGGAAAGAGGCGATGAAAATATGCAAAACCTCATGAATTCCTACAGTGGGGGAACCCTAGCACGGGTTAAGTCCCTAATTTTGTCATGGGAGGTAGAACTGAACAACAAGGCTGTGGCATCGTCGATTCCAATGGAGGATTGGGAGCCCTTGCTTTTGGACTCGGGACACACCCGTTGTAGGCAAACTCTCTTTAAATATAAAATCCACCTCTACTGGGTTATGAAGAACTTATTGGCAAAA
The DNA here is from genome assembly GCA_000404065.3 of Pinus taeda. Lineage (NCBI taxonomy): Eukaryota > Viridiplantae > Streptophyta > Pinopsida > Pinales > Pinaceae > Pinus > Pinus taeda. The sequence continues at coordinate 31,619 of APFE030110977.1, read as the reverse complement.
GCAATGACAACTACCAAAAATTTGGAGGATTCGTCACAAACCCAACAGGAGGTGGCTAGCTTAAAATATATTCAATGGGAGATCAAGACAATATAGGTGCAACATTACCACCAGAATGTCCGCTTTGGTCGCATGGAAAAACAAATTCAAGCGTGTTGCAGAATGAAATTCCAAGGTTGAGTGTTAAGGACCCGACTCCCATAGAATCGTCAGATGACTGAAAGTTGACAAATTAGGAAGTTATGAATTTTTGTTGTTGTTTTGTTACAATGATCTGGTCAAATAGCATTTACATTGACATTAGTATGTTTAAACCTATAGTAGGCACATTAGCTTACTTATCTTGGATGGACATGCTCAAACTATTTATGTTTTGGATGGCATATGATGCTGATTGGTGAACAATAGACCTAGTTTCCTTCGAGCAAGTTGAGGGCACTGGACATAATTTTGTTACTTACCTTAAATATGATTAATAGAAAAGAAAGGTATTGCCAAGCTTACACAAAAAAAAAAAGACAATGCCCACTTAAGACAATGAAAATTAAGACGAAATTCATTTAAGACAGTTAACAATTAAGACAAAACCATATCAATTTAAGACAATATTATCTAACACTTGCAAAATTAACTTTGACAGTGTGCCCTGAGTAAGCCATATTGCAAGCTACTACTATCTCGTGCCTATATCGAGGTTGCTATTTCACTTACAATTGATGTTATCCTATATAAAGGCAATGAAGGCAATGATTTTTTGATCTCTTTGTTTTGTGGGTGTAGCCAACTCTGAAGAACGTGGGAGCTTTTCTTGGCAAGATTTCCCAAAAATCAATTTCTCTTATGTCCCTTCAATCTTTGCTGATGCAACTACAGACAACTTGTTTGTCGTTGCAGTCAGGGAGTTTGCACAAAGATTTCATGAGTGGATAGGGTATAATTATATTTTTAATTTTTGAAAACAGATATTTAAACCACATGAAATTTAATCATATCAAGTTCTTTTTTTATATATTATATTTTTCGTTTTTCATTAATCTTTTTTAATTAAATATAGAATTAGAATATGCTAATATAATAAATTTTCAATTAATTGTAAAATTAAAATATAACATTTTTAAAAGTTAGAATATTTTTAACTAGCACAACCACATTAAAATTATTAATGTGGTTGATATAGCCAAAGGCTTCATTTTCACCTACAATTGATAAATATATAGCAATAGAAATAATAATACAAAAAGAACTATTGCAATAAATTAACAAAAGTAAACATAAATGACATTAAACATTAATTTTCTACCTTGGAATGTGTTGTTCCACCCAAAATAAATGATATAACGCTAAATGTTGAGGTGGAGTGGGGGAAATGAGGTAGATATGTGCACAAGTTAAGCTAACATGAGTAATTTAAAATGAAATTAGATTTGGAGCACGTGGTGAGGTGTCCACAAATAAAATAAAATTGGATTTCAGTTTCCAACACTGCCTCCCGGAGGAAAGATCAAGGCCACCTCTGTCTGATAACAAAAATGTTAATACCATCAATAAGATTCAATTCATGCGACATGGATAGAGTGTTGGGCGAAATAATTATCGTTGAATCAAAGGAAGAATATACTACCGACATCAATTTTTTTAAATTTATTAAAATTCAATGCAACCCAACAACATCTCTATTACACCACAACTGTTGATTATCATTTAGATGAAGCCTCTATTGAGCATATTCCCTTGAGAATAAATCTAGGTCGTCAATAAAAAAATAAAAAAATCGACAGACCCTCATCCACTCGAAGTTGAAATATGACACCTTCGGAAGCCATTTTTGTTGTGGGGGGAAAGTTCCCTCATAATCGACCACTTATTTTTGTGCAAAATCTTTTGACACAAGGTTGGATTTAAGCTCGTCAAGTGAGCCATCTGCTTTATGCTTGTTCTTGAAGACCCACTTGCAGCTTATTGGCTTGGTTCCCAATACAGGATCAACCATCTTCCAGGTGTCATTCTTTATCAAAGTATCATATTCTTTCTGCATTTCTTCTTTCCATTCACCATGAGAAGTGACTTCTTTGAAGGAAGTCGGTTAAAAATATATAGATAAATTTAGTTCACAATCATAAGAAACATCCATATCAATAGGTGCATCAAGATTGTCTACATCACCTCCATTACGTTTGGTTGAGCTTCTTGTTCTTCTCTTTCCAACCTCATTAGGATGAACACTTTCAAGTGTCTTTGTTGGCCATTTTGGAGGATATTTTTGAGATGGCCCAGGATGCTTAGTTGATTAAGATGGGACTGAATAAAGATTTAGCCTCCCAATTATGTCAATCACATCACTTAAAGTGTCATCTTGATCAGTCATTAGAGCTTCATGTGGGGGAGAGAGTGTTTCATAAGGAGATTCCAGAGATTGATCCAATATAGGGATCCCCCTTCAAGATGTGGAATCTCAATATTAAACTCTTGAAAATACTTTACATGTCTGAACCTATCAAAGTGATCAAGCTGCCGCTCAAAAACATTTTCAGTATTGGAAGATTCATGAAAGATCACATCTCTAGATATTATAAACTTATTATTCACTTTGTCATAGAAACAATATGATTTGGAGGTATTTGAGTACCCAAAGAAGATACATTTTCAACTCCTTACACCGAGTTTTTTTCTTTGTTCCTTAGGTATGAAGGCATAATAGGTGGAACCAAAAACCCTAAGATGCTTCACTGAAGGAATGTTTCCATACCACATTTCATAAGGAGTCTTATTTATGGTAACATGAGATGGATACCTATTCTTTATATACATAGCACATAGAACCACATCAGCCCAAAACATCAACTTATCATTTTTGAAAAACATCATTGAATGTACCGTATTTAGGATTGTCCTGTTCATTCTTTTAGCCACTCCATTTTGTTGGGGATTATAAGGCCTGGTTGTTTGATGTTTGATCCCATGCTAGATAAGATAGTTTTAAAATTCATTTGAAGTATATTATTTTCCATTATCAGTATGAATGGAGTCAATATGAGATTGTGCATCATTTTCAATCCATGCATCAAAAGTTCTTAAATGTTTCAAATGCTTCATATTTGTCCTTCAATAAATAAATCCAACACATTTGGGCATAGTCATCAATAAATGAAATCATATATTTATTTCCATTTGAAAAAGGAACGGGCATAGGGCCACACAAATTAGAATGAATGATTTCAATCTTTCTTATAAGTGCTCTAGAATGAGAATCATGAAATGATTGTTTGTTCTATGTTCCTAATATACAAGCATCACATTGCTTAAGTTTCCTAGGAATAGTTGGCAAACTAGTAACACCATTTTTGTTCAACAAACGAAGGTTGTTATAGTTTAGATGTCCAAATATAAAATGCCATAAAATAATTTATGGAATTGTATCTTCATCATAATGATAACTGTATGAAAAGTTCTATGCACGAGTAGAGGTTGCTTGTAGCTTCAGAAGTCTATCTTCTTTTATCCTAGTCATGACAAGTGAGTGATCTGATGCTTTTCTGATCTCAACATTGGCATACAATATATGAATGGAGTGTCCTTGTTGGCAGATGTGGACCAAATACAACAAGTTTCTCCTCAACTCCGGGAGGTATATAACATCATGTAGAAGAAAGTATGGAAGTCTAGGCAATTTGAACCTAATCATGCCAAACCTTGATGGCTTGAGTTTTGACTTGTCTGCAAAGTATACTACTCCATCAACATTATCAGTGAAATTTTCAAATAAATCCCTTCTAAAATGCATGTGGCATGTTGCTCTTGAATCAAGCAACTAAGCATCTTTCCATGAAGAAAGTGAAGCATTAAATGTCTTAAGTTACTCCAATGTTTCAATATGCCACAACATAATGAGAAGATTGAGGTGCTTACCTTTCCCTTTACCATGCCTTTTACCATGTTCAATGAAGGATTGTTCAATGTTGTTGCCATAGGCAATAAAATTATGATACCAAACAACACACAATGATGAACCATCACACGGTGATGAACCAATGAAACAACTGGACATCAAGGAAGATTATAGTGGTAGCATTCCAACGAACTAGAGTTCACCAACATCCAGATGAAGAGTCTCCATATAAATGCAGTTTTTAGTCCTCCAGAATATTCAATGTAGCGTATTCACAATTCAAATGCACCATTCAATGCAGAGCTTACTCAAATAAATTCCCCATAGGCTCTACACGGGCCGAGGGAACACATGATCCATGCTTGTGCATTGGCTCTCACTGTTAGAAAATGTTCAGTCCTTAAAAAAATGGCAATGATACCAAGCTATAAACATTCAGCCCAATATCAAACACATCCCAACACTTCACAATATTCAATGCACTCAGCGCACAAAAACATAGTTCCAACATAGAGAGCATTGAATGCACCAATCAACATGGTCCACGACCATTAAAAATGACTCACTACAACATTTAAACAACCATCCAACCATCCATATACATGACTTGTAAGCCTATTTAGAACTTAAACAATTCTAAGGATTAGCAGGGGTTACAAATTGTAACAACCTTGATAAAAAATCATGTAATAAAGTCAATAAAGGAAAAATAATAACCAAGGTCATGGGACTCATATTTTGAGCTAAATGTTGGGAAAAAATATCCTAGTGTGGGTGTTCATTTGGTTTATTCTAGCTAAGAAAATTGCAAAAGGAAATGACAAAGGCTTTGGAAAGGCATGAAGCATTAATTGGCATTTTATTTATGAAAATAATTAAAATTAGGAGAAAAGGAATGTGAAAGGTCACAGGTTGCATGCGAAGAGGAAAATGAAGGAAAATAATGGAAATTGAAGAAAATGGAGGCCTCATTAATAAAAAGGCTTATGCGGATCAATTTGCAACCTTTTGTGAGTTCAACTTTGGAGCTATCTCTCTATTCTTTCTCTCACACTCTTGGAAATTTAGAGTTTTCTTGGAGCACTTCAACATTAGATTAAGAAAAGCAAAGGAGGCAAGAGGAAGAAAAGATCAAGTAAGGAAGGGTAGGATCAAGTGGCTACATCAGGATTATTTGCAGGTATCAAGTTGCATGTATGATTTCCTTGCTAGTTTTGGCTTTCATGGTTATGCATGTGTGTTCTTGGTTCTCTTGATTTCATTGGCATGGGTTTTTCCAGGTGTGACAATGTTCTTCATCCTTGCATTGCCATTTTCTGATAGCCATGGTGTGATGGGGTTCTCATGTTTTGGTTGAGTTGGATTACTGGATGGATTCAAAAATGAGTGAGGTGGTCTCTAAAATAAATAACACATGACCTAGTGTCCCTTAATCGGACTTTGGATTGCGGTAAGGCCTTAACCTAGTAACCACTAAAATAGATTGTGGGTTGCGGTAAAACCATATTTTTTGTTACCTTGGCGGGCCTAGGAATCCTCGACCGTTGAATGGTAGGATATACGGTAAAACCTAAAGGTGGGTTCCCTCAACCATGCCTAGGAATCCTTGGTCAGTGAATGGAAAGATATATGGTAAAGGCTGGAAGGTGGAGTCTCTATTAGGCCTAGGGATCCTCGATTGTTGTATGGCGGGATGTATGGTAAAGATTAGAGACCAGGAGATAGGGAAATTCCTCACGGTGTAAGTAGAGAAATTTAGTGGCATCCATGCTTGTTTAAGGCCTAGTGATCCCGTGGGGATTATAGTAAATCTTGGTTCTATTGATGAGGGTGAGGTGGTCTAGCCTCGGGAAGCCCTGGTTGATTTTGGTTATAAGTCCCACATTCATACTTGGAATATGGCACGAGGGTGATTTGATGAAAGAAAGATTTGGTTAAGATAATCTATGGTTGGGTGGTACGTGGAAGTCCCAAACCTAGTTGGCTTATGCATTCATTAATAAGAGATTCTTCTCTTTGGTATTTCATGTGTAATTCTACTGGATTATATGTGGATTATATGGTTGTTATATCCTTATTACTTTTGCTGTTTATATGATGGTTATGAGTATGTTTTATGACAGTGATGATGTATGGATCTCATCATGTTTTGATTTGTAAATGAATGAACAATGAATATATGACCTAATTGATGGTAATGCAACCAATATGATAAGGCATCAATGCTTCTTAGTTATTCTCATATAAGTATGAGACCCTTATGCTCAGATATGTTGTTATGACCTGTAGAACGCATATTTATGACATGTTTGACGGAATGCATGTCATGGCTAGTAGGGGTCCAGTCAAGTCCTTGTTCAAGTATTTTCATTAGTATCATTGTTTCAATGTTACCTTTCATTTCTAGAATTTTCATGAAGTTCTAGGCAATTGCCTAATTCCTGACCCTAAAAAAGTGCCACAGAATCTAGGGTTGCAGGCTCAGAACTGTTAGAAAATTATATATTACAGAGCAATGGAACACATAAAATATTGCAGAAATATAAACATAGAAAACACATAAAACAAGAGAGACACAGATATACGTGGTTCACCCAGTTTGGGCTACATACACCCCAAACAGCTAGTCCTTCCTTTCTATTATCCAGTAAAATGAAGAGACACAACCTACAACAGATTTGCTGTAATATCCTTTGTTTTCTCTCACAGTCTCACCTCTCTGTTTCTTGCTTAGAGAATACACAACTATTACACAGCCTCAAATACAATGCCCTCATACAAAGAGAGGGGTTTCCTTCTAGGGAAAAAACCCTAAACTAAACATAAGTTCTACCGTCAGATCATTTGCCTAATGAACGACCCAAATTGACTAGAAATTACTATACTTTTACAAGGCAATTTTACATTTGCTTTTAGCTTCGGGGGCGCTGCCCTCGAGCCCTCGCCGGGGGAGATTGGCCTCCCCGGACCCTCGCGGGGGGGACAAGTCCCCCACACACCTTCCTGCATGGAGGAGTGTACAAACTTCCTGGGGTATACATCCGGTTGAAACAAAGACCTCTAAACAATCAATCTCCACACACAACAATCTCCCAGTTGGAGAATGATTGTAGCAACTCCACCGGTGCTTCATTTGCTGGAAAATCACTCCTCTTTGGACCTGGTTGTTTCTCATCTTCATCGTAATCCTTGAAGACCAATTGAAACTAAGCATATTCTCAGTTTCTCCCTGGTTACAACTTTTGTTAGCATATCTGCAGGATTCTGGCTAGTGTGTATCTTTTCTAGCTTCAACTCTCCATCTTCCAACACTGATCGTATGAAATGGTACTTGAGCTGTATGTGTTTAGTCCTGGAATGAAATGCTGAGTTCTTTGCAAGATGAATGGCACTTTGGCTATCACTGTATAACGTGCCCATATCATGCTCCTTACCCAATTCACCCATAAACCTTTGTAACCAAATCATTTCTTTACTAGCCTCTGTAGCAGCAACATACTCTGCTTCTGTTGTTGAAAGTGCAACAACACTTTGGATTTTTGAAACCCAACTGATAGTTGTTCCACCTACAGTAAATACATATCCTGTAGTGCTCTTCCTGTTATCTCTGTCACCTGCCATATCTGCATCAACATATCCCTGTAGAGAAATGTTTGAACCACCAAAGCATAATGCTTGATCTGTGGTACCTTTCAAATATCTGAGAATCCATTTCACTGCCATCCAATGTTCCTTTCCTGGATTGTTCATGTACCCGCTTACAACTCCCACTGCATGTGCAATATCAGGCCTTGTGCAGACCATTGCATACATTAAGCTTCCAACTGCTGATGCATATGGAACTTTAGACATATAATCGATGTCTTCTTGGGTCTTTGGGCAAATTTCCTTACTAAGTTTGAAATGGCTAGCAAAATGTGTACTAACTAGCTTTGCATTGTGCATATTAAATATTTTCAACACCTTTTGTATGTACTAATTCTAAGACAATGTTAATTTGCGATTTTTCCTTTCTCTAGTGATTCTCATACCAAGGATTTGTTTTGCAGCTCCCAAATCCTTCATTGCAAATGAATTTGTCAATTTTCTTTTGAGCACATTTATTTCCTACATGATAGACCCTGCAACAATCATGTCATCTACATACAATAAAAATATAGTATGGCTGCCATCATTTTGCTTTTTTAGATAAACACAATGATTAGAGTGACATCTAGTATAACCTTGTTCAGACGTAAACTTGTCAAATTTTAGATACCACTGCCTTGGAGCCTATTTTAAGCCATACAAGCTCTTCTTCAACCTACACACTAGTGTCTCCTTCCCTTTTACCTCATATCCTTGTGGCTGCTGTATATATACCTCTTCCTCCAAATCCCCATGGAGAAAGGTTGTCTTTACATCTAACTCCTCAAGATGCAAATCTTCAACTGCTACCAGACTTAAAATAGTTCTGATTGAATTCATTTTAACAACATGAGAAAATATTTCATCAAAATCAATACCTTTCTTCTGTGTAAACCCCTTCACCACAAGTCTAGCTTTGTACCTCTATTTTCCTCCATCTTCTTCCTTCAGCTTGTAAACCCATTTATTCTTCAAAGATCTGGAGGTGAGCGATGAAGGCTCAATTGGTCGGATTGGCCAGGGTTTTGGCCAATGCTAATAAGATCTTATTAGGTTGGGTTTTTCCCCGGATTTGGGGTTCTCCCAGATAAACATTTGTGTTTATTTGTTTATGGTTGTTGCTAGTTATTTTTATATTTATTCCTCACAGTAATTATTTCTGTTATGCAGTAAATTTCTTAACAACTGGTATCAGAGCCAGATATTGGCTTCAAAGGGATTCTTTGATGCCAGGGGTTTATAGTGCCTCATGAAATCAATGCAACCTTTTTACAGATCAGTGCATTTGCGATATATTGTTCAGGATTCATGCAGCTACCTAAAGAAGGTCAGCAGAAGAAAATTGTTCATGCGGCTTCAAAAATTGTTCATTTTCTACTAAATGAGGCCACTGATGTTGGAATCTACGAGGTTCTCGTCGGGTTCGCAGTTGAGTTATTTGATAGAAGTTTTTGAGCAAATAAAATTGAGAGATGATGGATCAGAATCGCAGCAGCAATAAACAAAAAAAAAAAATTAATGAAGTCAAAATTATTGCATGTAAATGGGCATACTACTGTAAGACCTGGTAAGGCATGTGTACCCCTCGGTAATCACTGGTAAAGTCTGGGTTAGACCTAGGTGATAGGGGGATGTCGGGATAACAATACCCCAAGTAAAAACTCTGAGGGGGGTAAGCGCTAGAGTGAGCGAGATTGTCTCACTTAGCAAGTTTTGTTGGAGTTAGTCAAGTTTAAGGTGGGAATTGTTAGGTAAACTTAACTCGGGATAGAGTCAAAGTTGACCAGGTTAAACAGTGATGGTTTTGGGGCACATGGTATTGTGCACCCATAGTATTATGCCCGTGGTATTATATGTAATGGAGATTATTAAACGCTGGAAGGACTTCATTGTAATGCAAGACCTGGAGGTGAGCGGTGAAGGCTCAATTGGTCGGATTGGCCAGGGCTTTGGCCAATGCTAATAAGATCTTATTAGGTTCGGTTTTTTCCCCGAATTTGGGGTTTTCCCGAATAAACATTTTTGTTTATGTGTTTATGGTTTTTGCTGGTTATTTTATATTTATTCCTCTTAGCAATTATTTATGTTATGCAGTAAATTTCTTAAAAGTTTGAGTTGGCCTCAAGCCTTCTAACTATATATTTTGCATAATATCCACAATCATGAGATTTATGGCTGCATCCAGGTCAACAAGAGTGTTTGGTAAATATATACCATTAATCTGTATGTTCACTACTCAAGTGCTAGGATTAGTGTATTTAGAAGGCATTTCTGACATGGTTTCTGACAATTGCCCAACTACTTCTATAATAGGGGCTCTTTCGTTTTTATTCTTGGATTTTTAATGTAAAGATCCCTTACAATATTAGGGTAGATGGAAAATATCTCTGATGGCTTGAAGCAAGGGTATTTTCACATAATTATTTTGCAAGTAAACCTCTAAATCATATCCTAGCGAGGCCTCAGGATTTTTGACAAGAAATCTCTCTAGATAGTGTGGTTGAGTAACTTCTTAAGATGGTTTAGATTTTATGGTATAAATGATGGGTACTGAGCGAGGGTTTTCCTCTTCATCAGAAGTAAAATATTACTCTTGACTACGTGTGTCCTTTTCCTCAGGAGGTGATTCTATTGGTTGTTCTTCTTAAATGATCATTGTAGGTCCTGTTTTATTCAATACCTATCCAGACCTTAGTCGAATTTCAATGATTAGAACTAGTGTGATAGTGTAGGTAGGGAAGTTTTATAGCTCCATATTTTGTACAAATTGATCTGACCTATTATTACGGTTTGGAATGGGTTGTGCAGGTAATTGAGTAGTTTGAGGAGGATTAAGATTTGGTGGCATTTGCTATTGATTAAAATTCATGGGAAGAGCAATTTGTTGTGGACTTGAATTCATAGGAAGATTTTGTTAACTTGGATTCATGGGTAGAGAAGGTTATTGTGAACTTGAGTTCATAAGCAACTCTTGTTCAAGAAATGAAGGTAACAAAGGTGGGTTAAACATTGGCAATAAATTAGAAATATTTTGAGGATATTGTGTGCAAATTGGTTAAGAAGATGTTTGGTATGGGTTTTGACAAATATTCCCATAAGTATTCCCCCTCCAACCTTTTTTCCAAGCATGTCCTTGTGATGGTTGAGGCCCCCATTGGGAGTAATGCATTTGAGGATCTCGTTGTGGTTGTGCAAACTACATGGAGGATCCTGGAACATGGAATGGTTTTGTTGCCTCCATGGTCTCCTAAGAGGATACGTTGGATCTTGTGGTTCTGTTCCCCCTTTATAAATGGATTTAAACCTAGGTAATGGAGAAAATTCATTAGTTGGGTATTTATCCATGAAAATTCCATAGAACTCTATGGCATTAAAAGGGCATTATTTTTTAGGATGCTCCTTCCTACAACGAGGGGAAAATATATTTGAAGCAATGTTTTCCTATTCTTGTTTCCTCTTACGATTAAAGATATCTAGTTGGTTACTAATTGTGATAGCACAACAATTTTAAAGCTTTCCAATAGATTTCCCAACTCTATTCTAGCTATGCGACTTGTAGTGGGTTTACCAACTGTACTTGTAAGTTCTCTTGGGATTTCTCCTAGCTCTAGCTTGACTATAGGACTCTTGTAATATTCAACAATTTCAATAGCTAATTTTTTATAAACATCACTAGAACTCATGATATTAAGTACTTCCATGCAGTCATCCTATACTCCCTTTAGAAAAACGGTTCTAACTGTGGCTAGGTCAAGGAAAACTTGCTTGGTTTCTTGGTAGTCTTCTAGGCTTTCTTATTCAATCTACTGCATTTTAAATATGTCATTCTTGGCATCCCTAGGTCTATAGTAATCCTGGTATTTTTGGAGAAGGCTACTTTCATATCATCCCAAGATGTAATAGTGTGTTCCACTAGACGCATGAACCATCTTAATGCTGATTTTTTTAAGGTGGCTAGAATTTTTTAAATTTTTAAGCATTATCTATATAATTATAACTTATGAAAAATATATCAAATTCGAATAAATATGAACCGGGATATTCCGATGACATACCTTTGAAGTAAGGTAATGATGACAAAGGAATGTTCTTCATGGTGACATTTCTAATAATCTCAATAATTGGAAATCTAAATGTTTCCAGTTCATTGTTGTTTTTTGGATTGTCTACTCTTCCTTCTCCTTCAATTCTTTCTTCCCACAACTTGGAATTTGTGGAAGTATGAGATGTCTCTCTTTCAGGAGATAATGGTTCAGACATTGGATTATCTGCAATGTTCCAAGGTACTATCTCCAATATAGTCTCAACTTCATCTTCCACTATCTTTGTTTTTTCTCCAAGATGCTTTACTAATGTCTTCTCTACTACTGTCACCATAATTTTCTCCTCTAGAGATTTCTTTAGCATTGTGATTAGACAAATTAGTTTGATTAATAATTTTGGGACCATAAAGGGTTTATGGGATTTTTCGTTAAGCAAACCTACCTTTCCTATCTCTAATTCTTCTGATGAAATGAAAACATAAAACTTGAACTACTTACCGAAAGACAGGACAACTTAACTTTGGAGAAACCCCACTATAGTGGATACGTGGCTCTTCACTCATGTCTTACCATACTCTCTCTTCCCTTAGATCATCCTCAATATCACTCAAAATCCATAAAAAAAACAAATCATTACCTATTACACTTTACATCTCCCTTGGAACAACACCAAAAATGTTGGGGAAATTATATGAATGATATATCAAAACAATATTTAAGTTATCAACAAGGAATTCATAATCAATAGAGTTGATACACTATATGTGTCGATAACGTATAAGTTCCTATGTCTGATGAGTATAGACTAGATAGAAAGCATTCAAAACCATTACTAACATCCTCACACAATTAGAAGCAAAACTAAAAAATAAAGTCTTAATAAGCATGTAATCTAAAAGGTAAAACAAACCTATCCATTTATTGGCTCATGAAAGGAAAAGATTGATTCAACTCTATTTTCCTATAGCAATTAATTTCAATTAACTTACTACAATCAATCATCAAACAAGCAATCATTCCTAATCTAACTAGTTCTAAAGGAAGACACACTTTATTATACATGAAATGTTAAGTATGAAAAGGGTCTTCACATAACATCACATGTAGGAGAATGGTTAGATATATGTTCTTAACTCTTCCTATTCTCTGAAATATAAATCAATACTTAAACCTATAACTTAAGAAATAAGTTTGAATTCATAAAGCCAAGGTATTATCACTAAGAAAAATAGATTACTTCCATATGATCAAAATTAGAATTCTATTAAACTCTTTGAAATTGAATTATAATACTAAATCACTCTCACACATAAACCAAACTAAATTCATACCAACTATAATAATAACTTGCCTTGATGGCTATGGTGGGCCCTCTCCGAGCTATCAAGGAAAGTTGGAAGATTTTATAGAACTAAGGAATCTACTAACACATTGAATTCATCAATTGCTACTCATATTGTTGATTTCAAAAGAAAGATTACAGAATCAAGTCTTCAGAAGAACAATAAAGTTAAAATTATGTCTCCAAATAGCTACAATTATTTTACTGTCTCAGCCACTATCTCTTTGTCTCTTACTAGCTAAATCCTATCATCTACAGGCCTTCTCTTACAGCATAATTATTGTAACATTCAATGCTAATAGATAAGATCAAATCTCTATAAAAATATACAAATCAATTTCTTTTACATGTTTGGCTTCATCCTCATGACATGTAGTGCATGAATGATGAAGCATATCATCAATTTTCCATAAAAAATAATGCGTTTACTATCAATTCCCTCAGTATCCTCAAAGGAAGCTCACTTCAAACTACTGGAGCTGATTAATTGGGCTCAGTACTAAATGAACACAGGTAATGCACGATGACCGCAGGTAATGAATGAACATAGTCAGATGAGTGATATCAGTGTCAGATGAATGTAGGTATTAGATGAATATAGGCATGCAGGTATTGGACAAGTGGAGCTACCGGATGAACACATGCACATAGGTACTAGATAAGAAAAAGTGTACGGATACCAGATAAGCAGGAACATGGGTATCAGATGAGCTATGTTGTTACCAGATGAACAATGTTGGAACCAGACGAGTAGGAACATGGTCTAAAAATCTATGTGAGCCAATCCTAATAGTTAGAGAGTACAAAGAATAACCTATTCCATTCCTCCTAACAAGAAATCATAAAAAACATGCTTAAAATATAAATTACATCATATATATACAAGGAGGCTAAAAAGTCATGTTTTCCAAGAACGTAGTCAAATGGTGAGTAGATTTCGAGGTAAAGTTGGTAAAAAATTAGAGGACAATTTGGGGTATGAAAGGTATGGAAAGGAGACTCAACACCTGACATGGTGGGAAATATGAACACAATCAAGGAGAACCACCAAGGATTAACATAGTTAAATATGCGAGAAATATTAGCATACGATGAATGAAATTTAAATAACTTACCCTTGACTAATAGAAATGAGAGAATTCTCTAGTGAAGGCCATGACAACCTGTGGCAAACGCAACTACTAACACCCCAAATTCCTCTCATGGCAGTGTTATAGGAACTCGACACTACTGGAGTGAAATGAAAATTTCCAAATGAAAACGACAACAATATAGTTGTTTAGGTTAAAAATAGGAGAAGCTATCTTCGTCGTTGAATAAGTACGATGTAAATCTGGCTGAGAACTAGTGGCAATACAAAAGGCCATGCGATAGTCACATGGGGTTAGTATAGGTGTTCCATCTCCATTTTCCCTGCAAAATGAATCTTGACTCTTCCACTATCATATTAACAAATGCGTTATATGAAGAACTTTCAACCACATATATTTTGGAGGGTATGCAATAATCCAAGGTAAAATAATTTGTAACTAATTCACCCCAGCACACTAGGAGACTTTAAATGAGAATATATTTAATCCCATTATGATTATATATCAAGGTGAGGGGAATACCATACTTGTCATATGTATAACAAGCTAAATCCATCAAGTCATCTAACCAATATGTAAGTAAGCAATTTTTGTATGATACCATGCATCGAATGTAGGAAAGTGGATATTTGCTCGCAATCCTATAAGGAAGAGAAGAAATAAGGAAAACACCTTTTGATGTTGTGTAGTTACACGATGGGCAAGAACTATAAATAAATTGTAAATGTTACTACCAAAACTAAGTCAATGTAGGGATTATTTTCCATACACAAGTGTTGTACACAAGAAAGTTGAGTTTCATATTGTAGTTCATAAGAGCCAATAAGGGGTAAATAATGAAGGTTAAGGTAAATCCATGGCTATAAACTAATGGTAATTTTTTTTATGTAGATGGAGATGTGTTACATATGGTGTCAAAGCCTTGGTTTCAACACTGAGCTTTGGGGAAACCACAATATTAAAATGAAGTATGAGTGGAAGTATAAATATTAAACATTGATAATATTTTGTATTTTTTAGAAGGTGATCAAGTGAAGTTGTCTATAACATAATAGAAGAGGATCCTCCTCTATCTATAATAGTTAGTGAAGAATTATATGTCGAGTTGGGAAATGGAAGCACCCCACCAACCTCTCAGTTTATGGATGCTATAGAAAATTTGTAGTAAGAGTTGGCTCATCCTAGGAGTAGTAATGATAGCCAAATAAGACTAGTGAGGAATAGGAGAGGATGATAAGAGAGTTGAATGAAAGGTATAGCCGTAGAAACATAAAACTATAAGTACTAAAAATAAAAAAAGGTTGAAACATAATCAGAGAAGTCTGAAAGTGGAGGCGACTTAGATAGAACGATCCAAAACCACATAAAATAAAGAAGAAAATCGAGTTATAAGGAGAATTTAGGAAAACAAAGACCCCAAGTTTTGATGCAGAAAAGGAAGAGGATGTGGAATCATGGTTTCTTAACATGACAAAATATTTTTAGGCTTATGAGTATGAGAGTAATTTAAAGGCTATATTGGCCATTTATCATCTACAAGGAAAATCTTCTCTCTGGTAAGAAGAGGGCAAAAATGTACACCTGTTGGAATATAAGATAGTTTCTTGGGAGGAATTCCAAAAATAGTCGAAGTATCGGTATCTGAATGAATGATATTATGATGATCACACCAAGGAGTTCCATGATCTAATGCTGGGACAATTAACTATCGATGTGTTTATGGAAAAATTTACCAACTTGTTACAATATTTTCCCTTTATTAAATAAGAGAAAGACAAGGTACACCGATTTTTGAACTATTTATCTACCATTTATAAAGAGCGGATTGAGTTTGATAACCCTAATACCATGGATGAGTTGGTAAGGAAAGAAATGTTGTTCTACCAATAGTTCTAGAATAGGGGTGAAGGCTCAAAGCCTTTGCCAAGTAAGGACAGAAACAAAACTATAATAGGGCCAAAGAGGCAGAAAAACAATTATCTCAAATATTAATAGGGCCAAAGAGGCAGAAAAACAACTATCTCAAATATATTGGTAATGACCTTAAATGGAAGAAATTCAGTAAAGGGAATTTAAATCAGGTGGTGCAATCTAATATTGGTCTAAACCAATGGATCTTAACAATAAAAAGATCAATGGAAGAAAGGAAAGAGAACCATTGAAGTGCTCGGGATATGGTGATCCCCACCTATTGAGAGACTGCCCGCATAATCCCATATCTATTCAAAATATTCAAGTTGTCCACAAAGCAACAACTATGAATGATATTTACATAACGTTCCAAGGATAAGTGCCGCATTGGAGGAGAGACAGGATAAGAATAAATCTACAATGATCAAGATTGAAGGTACCATTTCCAACCAATATGTTTCTATTTTAATTGATCAAGGGGCTAGTTTAAGCTACATTAGTCCCAAAATTGTGGACAAATTTAAATTAAAAATTGAAAAATTCAATACTACATGGTTGGTACATTTGGAAAATGGTATGGAAAGTAGAGTAACCAACCAAGTGAGACAATGTCATATAAATTTAAATGGTTGTTCCACAAAAGTCAATCCAAATATACTTTCCCTAGGATCTTATGATGTACTAATAGGCATGGACTAGCTAGAAAAACATAGATCTATCATAAATTGTGTAGAAAAAATAGTTAGTGCGGTGAACCCAAATGGAAAAACTCAATTAATCAAGGGCATACTGAAACATATATCAATTAGATAGATTTCCACCTTACAAATGAAAAGGAGTGCACAAAATTGGTGCCAATTATTTATGGTTCATGTAAAAACAAATGAAAAAAAAAAACAAAATGGAAAAAATTAGATACTCTTTCAGTCATTGAGTTTCGAGATGTTTTTCTAGAGGAAATTATGGGCTTATGTCACCATGGAGATATAGATTTTTCCATTGATTTGGTACCAGGTGCAATTCCAATATCTAGATCTCCTTAGAAAATGATTACACTTGAGTTAATAGAGTAAAAAATGCAGTTACAAGAATCGTTGGATAAAGACAATATCATGTCTAGTATATCACCATGGGGGGATCTTTTTTATTTTTCAAAAATAAAGATGTCACATTTAGAATGTGGATTAATTATCAACAACTAAAGAAGTTAACTATTAAAAATAAATAACCACTACCCCGTATTGATGATTCATTCGTTGAATTGAGGGGGTAACCATATTTTAAAAAATTGATTCATCTGAATTGGATCATTATATTTCTTTTAATCCATCTTGAATAATTTGGAGTGGAAAAAGTGGAGGAATCAGCTGACAAGCTCGTTTTGACTGGTGGGACCTAGTTTGGTAAAACAAGGTTTGAAACCTTTCAAGATTGTTTTGAGGCATTAAATGAATTTTTTGGGGGGCATAAATTTTCCTCTTTCATATTTCACCCTTTCGTAATATTATACACACAATTTCCTTTCCAGTGATGCAATAAGTGCATCAATCTGAATCCGTATGCAAAAGTTATTCCAGTCAGAAGTTGTACTTCTTCTTTTCACACAAATAGTTCAAGAAGATGCCCCGTAAGCCCCTGTTATTAATGGAAAATTGGCTAGCCACTTGTTTGTGATGTAAAATACTCTAGAAGAGTCTATTTCGTAGCTATATTTAAGCGTTGACATAGTCAAACTTAATCACTAGTACGCTATCTTGTTATTCTATAACCAGGCCACTAGGAGGAAGAGGCATTCCATTCTTTCATGAGAATTTTGTTCCATAATTGAGAAAAGATATCCAGGAAATATAGGAGGTATAGCAAAAAAAAGAGGATGTGTTCATTGTAATAGGCCACAGGCCATAAGAATTTCTTCTATGTACCTGCATCCATATTTCTAGATAGAGAAAGATAGAGAAGTGACCTCACCTTCTAGCTAGGTTTTGTCCTGAAAGGGTTTTCGAGAGAGCATACCTTGTGTCTTATGTGTGTGGCTATGTTTTGTTCTCTAATTTGCTACATAATTTCCGTTCACATGCATTCGCTAATTATAATTAAAACCACAGATTTTAAATTTCAATAAGCTATAATAATTAGAGTTTTAATATAATATTATTAGATCTCTTGTGACAGACTGTCCAGTGGAATATCCACGATAGTTTATAGATAATTTGGTATCAGAGCAGGTTTCTTTTGGTATTTGTGTATATCTTTATATGATCTAGATCAGTGAGGTCAAAAATTGTAAAACCCTAATCATGGCTAACAAATCTATAAACAGACCTCATGATCCTCTAGAGGTGAGGTTTTCGTAGCTCAAACAACAAGTTGTGGATATAAGCCACAATGTAAATTTCATCTCGGTGGCCCTAAGTAATAAGCTAGGGATATTTGGAGAATATGGGGTTCAAATTTAGAGGGAAAATCAGAAGGGAGATTGGGAGATTGGGAAGACACGAAGAACAAGACGAAGAAATAACCCTAAAAAGATCAACCCAGTTTGAGTGTTGTGAATCAATCCCTATTTAAAATGGATGCGAATGTTGATATCAAGTCATACCATGGTGAGATCGAAACTCTAAATTTGAACCACTAGTTGTAGAAACTGGAATTTTATTTAAGTTTCTATCAGATTGAAGAAGGAAAAAATATCACATTCACGCGACTGAAATTAGAGGGCCATGCATTCACTTGGTGGAAGAGCCACACAGAAACCCTAAGGTTTGAAGGAGAACCTCCAGTTACTAAGTGGGAGGATTTATAAACCCTCATTAAGTCACAGTTTTATCCCATTAGGTACATGAAGGACCAGTGGATCCAATGGCATTACTTCATGCAAAAGTTCAGCTAAAGCATGCAAAAGTACACCACATATTTCAGAAACATCGCTATAATGTTGGGTATCTCTCCAAAGAACCCAGATGCACTCCTCAAGTATTTGGAGGCTCTGCACAACCATCTACATGAGAAGTTGATGTTTTTCAAGCCCAAATCAATGGATGGGGCTTATGTGTAGGCACAATACCTGGAGAACATAGGCTTGAAAAGAGTGCAATAACTTGGATCAAAGCAGAAGGAGAAACATGAAGCTTCTAAGGAGGGGAATAAGAAGCAAAAAGGGGGAAATATAAAATGAAGACAACCATAGTACACCAGTGAAAATATCTTAACAACCACTTCAACCACTCTAACATTGATGGCCATACAAAGGAGAAGTGCTAGAAGTTGCATCCAGAGCTAAACCCGAAGAACAAAAAGAAATATAATAAGAAGAAGAATCTCATGGCCACTAATTCAAGCAACCAAGTTGAAAGTATCTTAGATGTCGATGAGAATATCATTTATATGTTAGTATAGAAGGAGGTGAATTTGAGTTTCCTTCAATAACAAGAAGGGGAAGAAATGACCAAACTCTTCCATATAAAGATACAAGTGAAGAAGACAAAGATTGATACTCTCTTTGATTCAAGATCATAGGTGAATATCATTGCAATAGAGATGGTCACAAGGTAAGGGCTAGAAGTTCCTAATCATCCAAACCCATATCAACTATAATGGGTAAATAAGGATGCATAGTTGAAGATAACAAAACAAAGAAAAATTATATTTTCTATGAGTGCTAATTTTATTGATGAAGTCGATCTAGATTTGGTTCGCCATGTTTGGGAGTCCATACATGTACATGTATGATGCAATATTCATGAGGATAGAAAATAATTACTATCTCATCAATGATGGAAAATTGTTCATCATCAATGTGCACAAAGGGAAGTCGAAATTTTCACTAGTAAGTTCCAACAAAGCCAAGAAATTGAATAGTTCCAGCAAGAAGTATGTTTTATTATTTTTATGATTGAAGAGGTGTCAATAAGATGCAAGGCATCCCTGGGAGGGTGTACTAAGAAACATAAACAAAAATTGGAGCAGTTGTTACAAGAATACAAGGATGTGTTCCAAGAGCCTAAAGGGCTACCACCTAAGAGAGAAGTGGAACATGAGTTCCAAGTATTGCCACACTACCCCTTGTTGAATATTGTGTTGTATAGGCAGTCCATTATAGAAGTAATTGAGGTGAAGAAACAATTGCATCAAATACTAGAACAGGGTGTCATTTGACCAAGTACATCACCATGTGGGCCACCCATCATCATTGTGCCAAGGAAGGATAGGAATTGGAAGATGTGTATAGATTACAGGGCATTGAACAAAATCATGCTAAAGAATAGATACTCCCCTCCCAAGATAAATGATTCCATTTGGCCTATGTAATGCACCAACTATGTTTATGAGATTGTTACACAATAATTTGTCACTGACCTAATCTCGGATAAAGTTAGTCTCTAAGTGACATCCCCATTGTGTCATACATCAAATAAATATGTCCACATATTCCTAATCATTTAAGAGGATTAAGCAAGTGCTCTCTAATCTCGAATATTGACCCTTCTACCTATGTTTCTGCATTGTCACAAGTGAACCTCATTATGCCTGTGACGATTCTCTATGACAAACTATATCATCATGACGTCATCGCAGGGGTACATCTGTTTCCTATGTTAGTCAAATTCTAGGGCTCAGCGTAAGTCCTCAAGATTCTTCTTGTGATGATGGCTCTGAATGCACTACTTCCTTGCGACGTCGTTGCTGAGCCCTAGTGTATGACTTGTGACAATCCAGATATGGTGAATTAGTTCAAATAGCTAGCCTTCTAGGTGATTCTAGAATTGGTTGTTGGATCAAGGGAGTTCACCTTTCCTCCTCTGCGATGGTGGTTCCACCTTTTGAGAGAACCTCCCATGAGGATAAGCTCCCTCTCCCTCATTTTATGGAGGCTCCTCCTCCTAAAAAAACACTCCCTATCGCTATGATCAACTAGTTTTTTGGATTGAGTAAATTAGCTAGCTTTGGTATGAGTTTGATAGTTTTCAATGTGAATTGCTAATAGCTTAGCAATTAGTTGTGGAGTGTCGTAGCTTTGTGTTAGAGCATGTGAGTGAGAGAGAGAGAGAGAGTGTTATCATCCATTTGGGATACCCTTTTGAGAGTGAATGCTTGAAGAACATACCCGTTGGACCCTTCGAGAAGGCTTGCAATGTCAAGGCTTGGTTGTAATCTTTGCTTTTGATTCATTTTAATACAATCAACAATGATTTCCTATATCTTGTGTAAAACATACTTGATAGCTTATGGTTCCTTGATTCTATAAGTAAATAGATCGTTTTTGTACTATGTTACCTGTTATGTTGTTCTCTTGTGTTGTTTCAGGTGGATTTCTCAATGAGGAGAAGGAAATGATAGCTGAAGCGGCGCAACGAAAGCTTCATTGAACACTAGTTTGAGGTAGGATCTTTCAACAATCACTGTTTAAGGAAATTATTTGTTGTTTTGTTTTGCTGTGACTAGACCCACTCTAGTCATTACTGAATTTTCACAATTAAGAAATTGGAAAGCAAAAGTACAAATCTTTCATTAGTAGTTATGAGATAAGTGTATTGATGCATTGTGTTTCTTAGTTCTTATATTTGCTTGTCTTGGTTTGCATTTGCTTGGAGAACTCTTTACCCTCCTTTAGCTAGTTGTTCATCGAAACAATTGGTTCTTTACTCATTGTAGCTGCATCCTAGGGATTGTTGAAATACATATGGTAGGGCCTAAAAATTGAGACTTAATCCAAGATTAACTCTTAAAATCAGTTGAATGAACCTAACAATGCATTGGAACTTAACGCACATTTATCTAGAGGTTTAGGCTAGAGATGTGCTCCGACGTCATTAAATCTAGTCACTATTGTTTTCACTTTAGGTTGGGTGGTTCCTCCTTCTGTGATTCAATAGCTGCTAGTATGGACTTGTGCTCCTCATATGGTCGACTATATATCGGGAGACCCCACTAGGTTATCATCCTACATCCATAGGAAATCAAGTTTGCTGCCTTACGCACCACAATGCATCGAACAGAGAATTTGGGAAGATTGACTATTGTATAGAAAGTCCTTGGCAATTTTTTTCTTTCATTTGATTACCAAGGTGTATATGCAGTTTTGCGGTTTGCCTAGTAAGACTCTTGTCTAGTACTCCAGAGTAGTCACTTTCGTTCCTTTTCGACTCCTTAAAAGAAAAGGATCCTCTGAACACATGTCCTTTCAGGCTCATTAAATATTCGAAGGTGACTAGAGTCATCTTTTGTCCTTTTTCTCGACTCTTTAAATATGAAAAGGTCAGGTTTTGTTCCGACATCATAAAATTTAATTGACCATGCTCACATTTTTCCCTGTTAATCTTGACTATGTTTTTGGTTCACGTCGCATTGTGTCCCTCCTCAATTATCTCTTTTTCCTAGGAATTTTTGAGTAAAATAATCCTTGTAGAATCACTGATCCCGTCTCCTATACCAAGTGACCAAGGCTCTGCATCCCCTGTTGCTTCTGAGGTATCATCCATTAGTGATACCCTTCTTATCATCCCAAGTATTCAACCTCTTGACTCTTGAGCTCTGAGAGGAGAACCTTACGATATCAATTGGAATCCCCTTTGGTAACCTTTAGAAGAGGAGTTCCCGTTTACCCCCCCTGGTGTTTTAGTTGCAATGTCTTCTTCCGACATGGATGACACGACCCCCGTAACCAGTGAAGAGACGTTTGTGTCAAGTGGAGAAATTCCTCTACCCATGCATGGTTTTCCCTTTCGCATTTCCCCTCTTGGCATGACATTTCCCCTACGCTATCGCACCTTGTTCGACATCATGAGTTCCATCTCTCTTAAATCGAGTTCTATGTGGCCTCGTAGTATAGCCCAGACCTCAAAGCCTTTCGCACCTCGGATTAACAATGTTTCCATCACGTCAATTCCATCCATACCTACTATCCGTGTGGCCTCTACAGCTCCTGCTGTTAGTGTTGTTGCCGCATCCTTGGTGGTTACCATTGTTGCTGGGCCCTCAATCAGTCCCGTTAGTGGTGGCCCTTCAACCTCGGCATCTGGAGTCGTAAATCCCACAGGTAGTATTCTACTCTCTTCTGGTTTCATTCTAGCAGGGTGGACATATGAGTGATAGATGTTTGATCTCCAAAACCTAGATCCAAAAAATCCGCTACATTATTATGATCCTTGAGGGACTCATATTTATCATACTGGGTCCCTCCCTCCTTAACCCATGGTTGAGGTTTTCATTCCATTGTTTTTTGCCCAGGCTTGTAGCACTTATCATGGTGGCCAAGGGCAACCTTCTACTTTCCAAGGACCACTGTATTGATGGCAGCTGTATCAAGGGTAGCCATATCAAGGGAAACCTTATTAAGGGCAACCCGTAGGCCTACAAGGATAACCCTTACAAGGAAAACCTTCAGCCCTCACAGGGTCCTCCTTTATCTACTTAGTACAACCTTTTGGTTAACTCAGTCAGCCTTAGTTCCAGTCAGGCCAACCCATTGGCCAGCAAGGCCAATCTATTGTCTAGCCTCATCAACCTTCTGGACAGATAGGCCAACCTCAGGTTCAATAAGGCTGACCTACTGTCCAGCCGGCTCAACCCTCTAGTCAAATAAGCCAGCCTCAGCTTCAACAAGGTCAATTTTATTACCTAGCAAGCCTAACCTTCTAGGTAAATAGGTCAACCTCAATACCAATAAGGCCAACCTTCTAGCCAGATGGGTCAACCTCAATTTCAGCAAGGACATCCGTCTAATCAAGCTAATCTATCTCCTAGTCAGTCGAGTGCTCAAGCACTCATTGTTTCTCAAGCCCAACCTGGTTTCCAGACCCAAGCTAGATTCCAAAAACCACCTAGTCTCCAAACACAAGTTGGATTTCAAAGCTAACTTGCTTATCAAATGCAGCCTGGGCCTCAGGCATAGTTTGGAGCTTAGTCGCAATACAGTTTCCAAGCACTTCAGCAACCGTAAGGGAAACCTCAGGCTGCTCCATATCAGAATTACCAGCAACCATAGGTCAATCCTTATCAAAAATTTCAGCAGCCTTATGTTGCACCTATTAGTCAAGCTGGTAACCAATGGGTTGCTGGTGGTCAAAGCCCAGGTCAACCATCTGGTTATACTTATAATCCCCATGGACAGAACCCTTACGGAAAAAACCCTTATGGGAAAAATTCTTCTGGGCAAAACCAATGGGGGAAATAAGGGGCTAGATGGAACCCTAATGCTAGCTCTTATCACAAGCCTATGATGTCCTTTAATCTTCAATTACCTTTCCTGGTAACCTTGGAGCTACTTGATGTGTCCACGTTGACAAATGATCCAATCCTTCATAATCCGTATTGGCCACCAGTTCCGACCAAAATTCTTGGTGATTGTCCCAAATTTGACGGTAAATCTAGAGAGGACAGTCAAGCTCATGTCATGAATTATCACCTCTGGTTCTCATCTAACTCATGGATTGACAATTCTATCTAGCTTCGTCTGTTCCAACAGACTCTCACTGGTTCTGCCATGGAATGGTATATTGAGCTTGCTTGTGGAACTTTCCATGATTTCAACTCACTTGCAATGGCATTTCTTACTCACTTTCAATTACTGATTTTTTATGAAAAGGGCACACACCTCCTTACATATTTGAAATAGGACATGGCAACGCACATCTCCGATCACATTTGTGAATGGAGAAGGTGGCATCATTTGATTAAGTTCTAGATCCCTAATCAGCTTCTGACTGACTGGTTTACTACCTCATTTCTCAGTCTGATAGCGCGTGATATTCCCATGGGGGCATGTGTTACTAAATAGAAATATATCGCGCATGCTTAGTATCTTGACTTAGTTTATTCCCAATCTGGAATATTGTATGATTATTTTCCTAACGCTCTGTCAATGCCATCTGTTGACAATGTTATTGGTTCTGTCAGTTCATCGTCCCAAAATTCTTCTGCCTCCAAATGAAAATGCTTCTCATACCCCATCGAATACTAGTAAAACTTCGAAATTCAATGTCGTCTAGTCCACCACAATAGATAAAGCTTTGAAAGGTAATAAAAGGGGAAAGGAAAGAATAAAGTCGATCCATCGAAGCAGGACATTCTTAAGTGTCCGACTGATGATGGTACCAAATGCAAACCCAAGTACCCTTGTCTCATCTGTGACAAGGATCACTATACTAAAGACTATCCTAGATGGTCTGAGGTTAGTTGTTTTCTTAAGGGGACTCCTAGAACTCCTGTTCTGCTCAAAGAGCCTTTTCCCTCTTAATGGACTCAAATGGTGGTCGATCAACCTCAGTCCTCCACTTTTGGCTCTCAAGTTTTCATGGCTAGGACTATTGCAATTCATATCAATACTCGATTGAAATAATATCCTCCACCCACCAGAAAGGAACTAGAAGTCCCTTCAAGTGTTCCTTCGTCCAATACTGGACCTCTCCATATTGAACGGCCTAGTACCAAGACATTCATTCGACCTCCTACCAAAGGGGTGCTCCGGAAATCTTCTTACAACCCTAATGCGCGTGCCGCGTAGCACTATAGCATTCTTGAGGACTTAGCCAAAGCCCCTTTGGCTATGTCCACTTTGGAAGTCCTCTAGAGTTGTCCCTCCCAAATGAATTCTCTGTTATTAGCCATTGGTGGCATAGACGCAACCAATTCAGGTTTGATCACTTTCGATCTTGACAATCATGTAACCGATCACCTCATTAGATTGCTTTCCTCATTCAACTCATCATTAACTTGAAGAACATTCATCGTGCTATTATTGATGAGGGCGCCTCCACTTTTATCATGTATGTTGCGTTTTGGAAGGTTATTGGTCCCCCGACGTTGAGTCAACCTCCTAATACTTTGGAAGCCTTCAATGGAAGATACTCCCATCTTTTCGGTATCCTCCCACATTTGCCCATCACTCTAGAAGGGAAGATAGTTGAGGTTGAAGTCGAAGTTGTTGATGCAAATTTGACTTACAACCTTCTATTACGTCAAAGTTGGATGTATGCCATGCATGTTGTGGATTCATCTCTCTTCTGTGTCCTCCATTTTCCCCATCAAGGGAGAATTGTCATGGTTGATCAACTATCCTTATTCGTCTCTTCTTCTTTGGATGGCAATGTGCCATTTGTAGAGCATACCTCCATCCTCTATGAAAGTGTGGGTGCTGGACTCTTCAAAGATCCTACCCTTATGGGTTTATTTTCACTCCCACCCCCTAATGTCGCTCCCATTAACATGATTTCTATCCATTCTGATCCTTGGGTTGTCCCTCCCAGTGATCAGGTAGACTCTTGGGGTGATGTCATGACGTTGAGTCCTGTCGAGCTCAACTATGTAGAAATTGTTTCCGCATCAGCTTCATTCTCTGATCTTGCTCCATCGACCAGGCCTCTCGACACGTATGTACAATACCCTTGGCTCAGAGATAGTATTTCTTCGGATCCATTGAAGGAAATATTTCCCTCCGATGAAGCGATTTTAGAGACTATGTCTTTCGAGGAACATCCTTGATTAGATCATCACCATCGCTCCTCATTTCTCCCAAGCCATGGGGCTATGACTACCTATCTAGAAAAGTTTGCTTCCCATGTCCCCTCTCAGTCCCTTCAGATGCCTATTCAGATTCATGAAGTTTTCTCTGAAGGCAACATGGGGAATATTGCGCAAACAATGCCCATCGACATTTCTGTCAAACCAAGGATTGTTGAGAATATCCACATTGGAGGTACCTATACCCCAGAGGAGATTTAGCTTTACACCGACCTTTTCAGAGAATTTCGCGACGTGTTCGCTTGGTCATATGAAGAAATTCGCAGTATTGATCCTAGTATCGTGGTACGTGAGATCCCTATGTATCCTGATACCAAGCCTGTTCAACAAAATTTACGCCTCGTGCACCCAAGAAAAGTCGTGGCTATTAAGGGAGAAGTTGAAATACTTCTCAAATCAGGGTTTATTTACCCTATCCCACTAATTAACTGGGTCTGTAATACTGTCCCTGTGAGCAAAAAGTAGGGCAGTAATAGGGTTTGTGTTGATTACTGTGACATCAACCGTGTGTGTCCAAAGGATAATTATCCTACACCCTTTACTGACTAGCTCATCGACAACTGTGCTAGAAGTGAGGTTTACTCATTTATGGATGGCTTTTATAGTTACAACCAGATTAATATTTCACCTATGGATCAACACAAAACTGCTTACATCTACCCATGGGGTACCTTCGCTTACAAGAAGCTTCCTTTCGGCCTTAAAAATGTCAGTCCTACCTTCCAGCAGGCAATGTCTTACACATCTCATGAAATTCATCATATTGTTTATCCATATCTTGATGACCTCCTGGCTGATTCAGTTAAATGATCTGACCATCCAAACCACCTCTGCGAGATTTTTCTTCACTGTCGACATTACCGTATTCATCTTAGTCCGCATAAATGTGTCTTCAGCGTCAAATATGGCAGAATTCTTGGGTTTTTCATCTCTAAATAGGGCATTTATTTAGATCCCCTTAAAGTTGAAGCTATATTGAATCTCCCTCCTCCTGTTTCTTTGCAGCAATTGTAGAGTTTGTAGGGAAAAGCCAACTTCCTATGTTGTTTTATTCCAAACTACTCCGAGATTGCTAAAGGCTATACGCGACTCCTCAAGCGTGATACTCCCTTTGTTTGGGATGCACTACCCATGATTCCTTCCAGCAACTCAAGGCACTCCTTGTTTCTACTCCCTTATTGCATCCACTTGACTACCATCGTGACTACAATCTTTATCTCTTTGTTGCCAACAATAGTATTGGCATGGTTTTGGTTCAAGATGACGACGATGGTTCCGAGCATGTTATTTATTACCTTAGCCACAACTACTTGACACTGAGACTTGATATGATTATGTCGAGAAGCTCACTTTGGTATTCGTCCATGTTGTCCAACGTTTCTCTCACTATATTTTGTTGTGCACGATGATAGTGATTTCCGATTGCAACTCGATGACATACATCTTGTCACGTCAGTTGCTAGGGGGAAACTACTCAAAATGGATCATCATCCTTCAAGAGTTTGATTGGGATTTTACTACTGCCAAGTCCAAGAATTCCATTGTCTTCACTGAATTTATTTTCTCGTTACCATCTGCTACCGCTCCCTCTCGGTTAGAGGATCGCATTCCAGACGATACCCTTTTCTTGATCAATACCCTCGATCCCTGGTATGATGACATTATTTTCTACCTCCAAACGTCTTCCTTCCATCTCGATTTGTCTAAGGATGCTCGACGACATATTCATCATCATTCTCAGCCTTATCTTATTGTTGGGGACACCTTGTATCGTCTTGGCATTGATTCAATTCTCCGCCATTGTTTGATGTTCGAAGAAGTTGAACGAGTCTTGAATGACTGCCACTCTAGTGCTTGCGGTGGTCACATGTCTGGATATGCTACTTCCTAAAAAATCCTCTGCGCTGGTTATTTTTGGCCCTTTATTTTTAAGGATTGTATTCTTGTTGTCCATTCTTGTCATGCGTGCCAAATTTACCAACGGAAGATGCGTGCACCACCATCCCCTTTGCACCTTGTCATTACCGTCGACCCCTTTGCCAAATGGGGCATAGAGTTTATGACCTGTAACCTTCGCTCGACTGATGGGCATGGGTATATTATCATTGCCCTCGATTATTTTACAAAATGGGTTGAGGTGATGCCTACATTATCTAATGATGGTAAGACAGTGGCTCAGTTCTTATTCAATCATGTGATTACTCGATTCGGAGTCCCTCAGGCGATTGTCACTGATCATGGTTCTCATTTCCGTGGTCATATGATGACTGAGTTAACAACCCAGTTAGGCTTGCGTCACGATAGTTCGACGACTTATTACCCTCAGGCCAATGGCCAAGTCGAAGTTGTCAACAAGTTGTTGGTCGCGATACTTTAGCATACCATTTGAATGTACAGGTCTAATTGGCATTTGATGTTGTTTTGCGCCTTATGGGCCTACCGTACCTCAATGAAGGATTCCACTCGATTCACACCATTTCAACTCATTAATGGTCTGGAGGCTACCCTTCCAATTGAATGCCAGATACCTTCTCTCAAGTTAGCTGACAAATTTCTCCCGAATACTACTCTGGTAGAAGAGCTCCTTCTTTACCTAGACCAGCTAGATGAGATCCATCGACTTGCCTCTTTAGTCATTGAAGCATAGAAGAAGAGAGTGAAAACTCACTTCGATCAAACTATTACTCCTCATTCTTTCACTGAGCGAGATTTAGTCCTACTATACGATCAAGCGAATGATAAGTTGGGCGTACGAAAATTCGAACCTATGTGGCATGAGCCTTATATCGTGAAATGCGTTTTACAGAACGGGGCCTATGAGCTAATTGACTATGAAGGAAACCCTCTAGATAAACCTTGGAATGGGCTTTATCTTAACAAATATTATGCATGAGTTTTTCATGCATCTGTTGTGTACATACATGTGCTTTAGTGTGTGCATGTGTGGCTTGGTGTGTAGGCATTATTGCCACTTATTGTGTCTTTTTACTTCTTGTGTAGAAGTCTACTGAACCTTATATCGGTTTTGCTGGTGGTGCCTGTCACAGTACACGGAATCTTTCCTCTGTGGCATAAGTGATCTACGATCCTTAGGTGAGTTAGTAGACCTTCAAGGCGTTTGTCTAGGGTGTACCACGAACAATGTTGCTGAATATAACATTGTCATTGAATTATTGACCGAGGCCATTAACCTCAATATTCATGCATTGGTTGTGAATGTGGACTTTCAACTTCTTGTTCTTCAACTTAATGGGCATTATTCTGTCAGAGATCCTCAAATTTTAAGATTGTATTTGTGCGTTTTCTTACTGAAAAGAAATTTTGATTTTATCACATATCAACACATTCCTAGAAGGCTAAACATGTTAACTGATGCATTCGCAAATCATGTATTAGATAGACATTTACACAATTTATAATCTAAAACATTGCATGCAAGTACTATTGGCATTATGATGCATGGGTTGTACTTTATGGCAACCCACTCATAGAAGATCATCTCACTTAGTTATAACTACATGAATCTTCAAGAAGAGATATCATATGTGACTGAATGCCTGGGGTGCAGGACATCTCAAAGGAATAAGATGATAGTTCTACGTGTGACAAGTTAGCTTTGCCATCAAGTCAAAAGGGGGAGATTGTTGGCATTATGAGACAAGTGTTTTCCTTGATGGAAAATCACTCAGATGATAAATTATAGTGCAGCAAAGTTATTTTCAAGTTCACGGACTTTTATGCAGAGAAAAGTTTATTTCATGTAGAGAAAAGTTCACGGAATTTTATGCAGAGAAAGTTTATTTCATGTAGAGAAAAGTTCATGGAATTTTATGCAGAGAAAAGTTTATTTCATGTAGAGAAAAGTTCGCGGAATCTTATGCAGAGAAAATTTTATTTCATGTAGAGAAAAGTTCGCGGAATTTTATGCAGAGAAAAGTTTATTTCATGTAGAGAAACGTTCACAGAATTTTATGCAAAGAAAAGTTTATTTCATGTGGAGAAAAGTTCATGCACTTTCATGGTTGGTTCATGGTATTAGTCCGACGGTCTTTGATCCTATGGTTTTGGTCCGTGGTATTGCATCCAAAAGTGTTGATCCCAAGTATTGGGTTCATGGTATTGTGTTATTATGGTTTTGGACCGTGGTATTGTGAAAGGCCCAAGACTATAAAAGAGGAAGGAGATCATCTGAATTATTGAATGTCTGATAAAGTGCTAGATCTGGAATATTGTGATTGGGTTATGGTGCAGATTTGGATCTGAGCTAAAGAGGGATCTCACCGGTTGATGGAGAACAAGATCTAAGGATAGATCGGGATCAAATGGTTTGAAATGAACTATCTCTATATATTTGATAATGCTTATTCTAGATCTGTATACTGACACTTGTAATGATCTGATCTGGGTATAACTTAAGTTTGAAATCGCTGCAAGTCATGTTTGAATATTTATAGATCTGTACGTGGGTTGGCTTTGGGGTAAGCGCATATGTATGCAGGTTCGGTTCATTGTAGTAGCATATACAATTTGAGCTATGATATTTGAAGTCAGAGGTGGTTCTGGTTGTTGATGGGTTCTGATGACAGTTTCAGTATTTTGCATATCTTGTTTGGGTTATTGTGTTTAGCTTCAGTATTGATGGATGAGAATTAATATTGGATCAGGATCATAATGACTCATATTTATGTGATCTGATGGACTAGATCTGGGTGTTAACACATATATTATCCTTGTATATGTATTGATCTCGTGTTTGGGTGATTCAGAAGATTGATTGATTATGTGATTCAATGATATTAATGGGTCCGGTATGAAAATTGGATGAAACGTGGCCTTTCAGATTATGTGTTGTGCTTCAGGAGTATCCAGTCTAAACATGTATGAAACGTGGTACCTGGAGGAGAGAATATTGTAGGCCGGCACCTACGTACTAGTATCTTAGCTAGTACAAGAAGTATGGGGGTTGTAGCTCCCTTCCAGGAAAGACTGGAGAACAAGAGAGGGTTGTAGCTCTCTGCAGGTAGAAGCCTGTGTACTGGTATAAGACTACACCAGTACAAAAATATTGTAAAAGGATTTTCTTATTAAGAATAAGATTGAGATGACTTGCAGCAGGTGGTTTTCTCCCACATTGGGTTTCCACCTTATATCATGGTGTTCATGTGTGTGCCTTATGTGTGATGATCTATTCTATGTTACTG
>APFE030110965.1:0-14559 GCA_000404065.3 Pinus taeda | reverse complement strand
TAGGTTTATAATTGAAGTTCGTTTATGGTATTGATTTATTATTTTAAAAATGAAACTCATTTAAATATAAGGAAAAGTATTAAAAAACAAGTTTACTATTTTAAGATGATGTTGTTTATATTTTTT
Source organism: Pinus taeda (assembly GCA_000404065.3). Lineage (NCBI taxonomy): Eukaryota > Viridiplantae > Streptophyta > Pinopsida > Pinales > Pinaceae > Pinus > Pinus taeda. Next base: position 14,433 of record APFE030110965.1, on the reverse strand, counting down.
TGAGATTAAAGATACATATATGGACATTTGTTTGTTTGTTAATTGTTTTTTTTTTTTCAATTTAAGGAAGTAAATTAATTTTTTTTTTTTTTTTGCTGAAGCAAGAGTCGTACCTTCTATTTCATTAAATCTTAAAACAACTTACATAATATACACCATTCCCAAGGAACCGTGGGCCACAGAAAACACATCCGCTTATAGCCTATGGCCCCGAGCTAAAGGCTTAAACTACAAAGTCCAAAAAATGCAAACAAATCAAACCATAAAATTTGGAGTCGGACCCGGTGATGAATTAAGGAAACCACTAAACGGATTTCGGGTCCGGTAGGGGAGGTAACTCTTGAGCATGTAGAGCGCGTGAAAGTCACCGATTTCCATCAAGACACGTAACTTGCCCAGAAGATATTTTTCTTGATCCGCGCCATTATCCTTGACCATCGATCCATCATGCCAGATCCCACGGCTGAGGATAATATCGCACTGCCAAGTAGCTCGTCTGTTACTCACGCGATAGCCAACATGGACCCACAAACAAGCATGCTTGTTCCTGACCGTAGATCTGTCCTGCATGATCCGACGGCTGAGGATCATATCGCACGAGCCTAACACACCGAAGAATAGTGCGTGATGAGGGCGATATTCCTTCCCTGTACTATGCCACATGTTGCTTGGTGAGTGGAATCGCTCCCAACTCCACAAAACCACTTGCTGCGTGAAGGGCGTGCGATAGACGCCAAACCATCTCCCGAGCGGTATTGAAGCCGCCAAAAGGAAAACTAGGGTATTCAGGCTGCCGAAAAAGCTGGAAATTTGGCCCCTTTCGACAACCCTTCTCTGCAGTTTAGCTCATACCATTTGTAGCTACTCAAGCAGATTTAGCTCATGTCCAGTCCAAGGCTGACCGGGCTAATAGCTTCATTGAGTGCATTGAACACATCCTCTAGTAGGTCCATGACATATTGGATAGAGCCAATGCTAAGTACAAGAAGTGTCATTATCAACATCGAGTTCCACACAAGTTCTAGGTGGGTGACAAAATTTGGTTGCATTTGTAGAAGGGGCGCCTTGCTAAGCTCCCCTGCAAGATTCGCCCACTCCGATATGAGCCATACACCATCACTAAGGCTATAGGAGACAATTCCTTCGAGCTCATAATTCCACCGTTCCTTGGGATGCACCTAGTATTCAATGTGGATTGGCTGCAATGATACTTTCCTCCATTATTGGACACATCCGACATTGCTGAGCAACTGACACCAATAGAACTCAAACCAAGCTGCATCAAACATGCCACAATTGACAAGATCATGGACACACAGATCAATAACACTTGCCAACAGAAGATCCAGCTATATCGAGTTGTCAAAGCAGGCCAACTCCTTCACCAGGGCAAGTGGTTCACTAGTGACTAGGATCAACAAAAAATTCCTCACCACATGGAGGATCTACCTGCAATGGGCACCATTGTTTCCTAAGGGGGGAGGATTGATCTAGGTGGATATTGGTGGCCACCTATCTATTCCACCTATACATCTAGTCAGTTTCGTCCATTTCCTTGATTATAGCAACATTTACTATTTTTAGTAGTTTTTGGGTCCTGAACTTTTAGAGCTATTTTAACCCCCTAAATGACGTTTTTTTGAGGTTAGCAATAGGCCTATAGTCATAGGAAGGGGACTACAAAAAACACTATAGTACTCGGAGAGATATTTCCAATGAGGTATCATACACGCCAAACAAAGATCATATGACTAAGTTACGACCCCGAGAAGTTGGCTTCCCAACTTATCCCAACGAGGCCCACAAACTCTTGGTGTTTCATCTTCTGGGGTTAAGGTTTTGGTTGCTTAGGGTTTTCCTTTGTTGTTCAATAATAAAAAGGCCCTTGAGCCTCATTGTAACACATTTTAGAGGCATGTGTCTGCCACATCTCTTCTTAGAGATAAGATACTTTCGCCCGAGCTAGTTTATTTCCATTCTGTATGTAAGCATTTTTTAGTTTTTTTATATTAATAAAATGAAGTTTTATTTCTGTTGTATCTCTGTGTTTATGTTTATATCTATATTTTTTTTTTATTCCTACGTAAGTCTAGATAAAAAATTAATGCATCAAATTATTCCACACTTTCTAAATAAAACATTACTAGACACTGACACTCATTGCCATTCAAATCATAGATAACCCAATTTGTGGTTGGCTTTGGAAAAAAATTCCGAGATCTTTGAAACATCCCATGGATTTCTCCCCCATGTGCAGAGCATGATCATGACATTCCATTGATTCCAAACAATCGATGCAATCTGCATCCTTATCACCATCCTTTCATATTAAAAAGAAGTGTAAAAATATAGTTGATGGATTGTTGGAGGCTAGAAGCATACATACACCCCATTAGGAGCCCTACTACTCTGCCATGGTTTTAATTAAACAAAGTAGTTGGCACATGTTCCCAGCTTCTTGCACCCTTAACAAGTTGACAATACAATTTAAGTATGACATTTCCATCACTAATGACATATTGGATGAGCTTCACAAAACACAATTCTTCGCTAAACTAAATATTTTCTTTGGTTATAAAAAATTCGGGTCAAGAAAATATACATTCCTAAGATTTTCTCCAATACACACGAAGGGTATTATGAGTTTATGGTGATGCCTTTTGGTATTTTCAATGTCTCATCCATTTTTTAGAGCCTTATGAATAAGTATTTTGGGTTTTTTTTACACAAATCTTCTTTTCTTCTTTGATGATATTATGATTTACAACAAAACTTGGGAGGCACATGTGGATAAAAAATTAGAATTACTCAGGTATAACCACTCTAAATCAAACATTCCAAATTATCCTTTCATGCTTTGAAGTTGATATTTGCACTAAATTGTTAGTTGAGATGCTGCGAGGTTAACCCCACGAAAATTGTAGCAAGGCTACCCATTCCCAAAGAATAAAAATCTTGCATGGTTTCCTTGGCCTCTTTGGCTATTATAGAAAACATGTAGAATTATAGTATAAGTACCATTCCCTTAACTTGCTTAAACAAATAAAACTCCATTTTTTGTAATGATGCATCATAGTAGGCCTTTTAAGCCTTAATGGAGGCTACATGTGCTGTTATGGTCTTAGAAATGCCATACTTCACCAATCCATTAGGAACATGTATTAAAGTAGTGTTATTCTAAATGAGGTTTGCGTTAGAAAGCACTAATAAGAAATTGTCCTATAGAAATTGGGCATGTCTATATATAAGAAATAAATGATGGCCATCCTTCATGAAGTGGACACATAACACCCTTACCTTATTGGAAGGTGATATTAGATCAAGATAGACCATAGGAGCTTGTGGTATTTTTTGAAACATTGTTTGTCTTTTGAGAAGAACAAGTGGGTCACAAAAATATTAGGCTATGATTATGAGATCATATAGACTATAACTATGATATCATCTATAAGAAGGGAAAGGAAAATGTGGTGGCCAATGCATTGTTGTGGAAATATGAGAAGGATACGTCCCTACTTACTTTTTCCTTATCAGTACTATATGGGATTACAAAGGTCTCCTAGGAATGATTGAGTTATGCCAAAGTTATTCAACTCATTTGATATTTGTGTGAGACCCCAAACCCTCTTACATGTTATACTTTGTAACATGGCACCTTAAGATATAATGGGTGTGTTTTCTACATCACTCCATTTAAAAATCATTGGTGTTAATGAAATTGCATTCCTCATCTACTTTAGGTCACTTGGGCTTTCAGAAAACATATGAATGATTTAAGCACTTGTTCTTTTGGGATAGCATGAAGAGGCACATATATAAATTCATTTTCAAATGTGACACATGCCAAAGGAAGAATGGTAAAATAATGAAGAAAACAGTGAAGACCTATGGGACATTGCAACGTCTATCAATTTGTTCCACCATTTGTACTAACATATCCATGGAATTTATATTGAGGCTTCCTAAAGTAAGTGATAAATTCGTAATAATAGTGGTTGTTGATCGTGTTTCCAAATATGCCCACTTTTCTGCCTTTTCAAATATGTAGTTTGAATAAAATTTTCATATTAAAGTGTTTCCTTTATAAGCTCAACCTCACCTACTTGATTCTGAACAATTGTAGGAGGTATATATCCGTCAACATTTGAAATCTTATCTTTTTAATAATGCTTTACTACTTCGCATTTTGAACAACGAAATACAATCCCTATTTTAAAATAAACACCATAATCATATATAAGGTGTCCTACCTCTCGTGACACATTAGACATGGATGGTTTTGTATAGTTTGCTATACTTACGAGAATCAAGATTATAATCACTGCTAAAAATATACTTAAAAATGATGCTAACTCTTTTTTCTTTTGATAGATGTAAATATAAATTATAAAGAAACAAATTATTAGTACTCTATTCTACTTACATTTTTTTTGTGAGAGCGTATTTGTGTTTATTTTCAGCTTTTATACAAATACAATTATACTATATTCACAAGTGAGAGTTGCCATAAAAATATATCTTGAACATGATATCAATATTTTATCCTTTATCTTAAAATATACATGCTCATTAAAGTTATAGTTAGTGCACGTCATTGAATAAAAGATTATAACCAAATGTACATTACATAATTTTATTTTTTGTTTTCTTTTGTATGTCAACATTTTATTTATCAACATAAATACATTTACATCATTTACTAGCATGCTTCAATTTCCAGCACAATTTTCCCTATACTATAAGAACACTAAACAATATTACATTTTCTCTCTTTTTAGATTTAGGTTCTAGGATTATACATTGGTTTTTTCTTTTTGCCTTTCCTTTTCTGGACATCTACCCAATCTGAGGGTTTGTCAAGATCTTTTGGAGATTGGACAACGATTGCCTTTCCTTGAGATGCCTTCGATGCCTCATGCTCCAACATATTTGTTGGCTCTTTATCACTATTTGAATGATTAGATTCATGGGTGAGTTTGTGCCCTCTCTTTTGTGATCCCAAAATACTGGCTACATCATATAATAAATTGGACAATGTGATCTTTCTCTCGACCTATTGCTTGGGATGACACATCATGAGCCTATGCAGAGTCTAGATGAGAATTTCCTGCATCAAGTGCATTTTGGTTCTATGGTTTATCTAGCCCATGAGCTACAAAGGACTTGGAAGCTTTGGGTCCCTTCAAATTTTGCCATTCGTGATTCTTCTTTTTGATTTCCGGTTGCAAAGAGTGTCTTTGCAAATGAGGATAGGCATCCTGAAGGTGCTCAGTTTGTTGACAATTTCTGCAACAGAAAGTTGTATTCTCATAATCCACTAGTTGTTCATAAACCTTGCCTCTCCATTTGAGGAGAATTTTTGCTAGCATACCTTTGCTAAGGTCCACTTCCACAAATATGCGAACAAAAGTCATGATTCCTTTTGCAACCTGCTCAATGTCGATTTGATGAAATGCCCAAGCAAATTGCTGATATCCTCCAAAACAACTAGGCGTGTCCTATGGATGGGAAATTTGGGAAGCCAAACCCATACTTGGGTTTCCAAAGACGTCATAAAAGCAGGGTTAAAGTCCGAGAACCAAGGTTTAAAGGAAAGACTAACCCGAACCCAAAACCAAGGATCCTGATTTGAAACCTTTTGCATGTCCTCCATCTTTTGAAAGACCACAACAAAAAAAACATTTAGAGAAAAAATGAATCTCTACACTGTGAGACCAATTTTGATAAACCCATTCCTGAAGAGTTTATGATGAAGGCCAAAATCCATGAAAGTAGCAGGTAATCACTTGCCGCTCATAATTGTTAACAATGAAACTACATGCAATATTATTAACTTCAAGAAAAGGGTTTTCAACCCTCTAATCCACCACAAATGTAGGACCAACAAGATCTTTGGGGTTTGGCAAGGAAAACCCGAGATTCAAAACATCCTTAAAAGATCTTGGAGGGGCTGAGGAAGATGCACTCCCCGTTTGGCTTTACCTCTAATTCTAGCAACAATGTGAATCTAGGCATCCTTGGTAATGGTGTAATCCCTGAGGGGTTTTTTCTCTTGAAGCTGTCGACCTTCATGAATGAGTCATAAATATTCGTGAGGTATTTTCACCTTCTCTTGAATTCCCATCGCCATAGAGGAAACCAAATCCGTGTTTAAGACCTGCAAACCAAAGGAATCCCCAAAAATTGGGTTTACCAGGACTGATAAAATCTTTGGATTTGGAGTAGAAAGTACACCATTAGCAGGGGCAATCCTGGTCCATATGTTGACTTGGAGATATGAGGGTTTCTACTCAGATCCGAGGGGAAAAATCACAAATATGGGATCACATGGTGTAGATTTGACGCTCGAGTGGAGATAGATTTTCCCTTCAGGTCGTCAATGGGGTGAGTAAGTCGTGCAGTTGCAGTCTAATTGAAAGCTGGGTTTACAGAGCTCAAAACCATAGTTTTTCTATATATATAAATGTACATTAAATACAATTGAACTAATAATATAATGTGCATTAAATTCTTTTGGTGACAACTGAAATCAATAATTAAGCAACAAGACTTAAACAAGGGTGATAATATATATAACTAAACATTGAGTGAGGTGGTTAGTGGTGAGGTTAGGTGGCTTGTTACTACTAAATTAGGGCCAAGGTTAAGTTAGTGTTTAGTTGGTGATATAGGAACTAGGGGTCATGGGTTTAGTGAACTTATGATCATGTTAATATAAAGTATGAGTTTTAGTGTTCGTGGATTAATGGGTAGCAATTTAATGGGTTATGAATTTGTAAGTGATAATTTATGTATTTACTTTACTTGAATGCTTTGAGTGAATATTAACAATAGAAGATATACACAAAAAGACAAACACATATTGTAATGAAAATTTGAGCCATCTAATTTTTGTCAATAAATAATCATAAGATCAAGTGCTATCAGAGATATCAATACTTCCATCGAGGAAGAGGTTTCATCCAAGGAGAATGATAAAAGCCATCTTTCAGAAAAGAAGAAGAAGTTGAAATAGAGGAAGAAGAGGCAATCATTCCTTCCTCTTCTTCTCCTTCCTATTTAGATGTTCTAAGAAAACAATCAACATTCTTCCCCTCCTTTAACAAGAAGTAGAAAAGAATGAAGAAATACATCCCTAAAAAAGTTCCTTTTGTGGCTCTAGTGGGGGTTGTTTTTGCTCAAACCTTAGAAATGTCTTGTTTTTGTATTACTTGTGCAAGAAATTTGTAAGAATCTACTCCTATAAAAAAGGTTCAATGGGTTTAAGTTTTAGTAGATTTAGTACTGGATCTCCCCCTTTTATTGGGAGGAGGATGGTTTTTTGGACCCTTCCTTTTAAATTCTTTGAAGAATTTTTCCTTGTAGTATTCATTCTAATGTGCTTCAACTGTTTGTTCCAGCCAAATATTTTTGATCAATACAAATTCTTGTTACAATTAGAAAATAATATATATAATCATTATCAATTCTATAATTAACAAAAAATTCCAGAATACCATATAAACGCAAATGCAAATTCATTTTATTCATATTTTTTATATCAGTAATTTGCATTTTGATATTGGTTATGTTCTGCATTGTTTAATAATATAAATTTAAATAAAATATTAATTACTTTACTAATAGAAAATAATACCATAATTTAATTAAAAATTATATTGATTTACTAAATAATAATATTTAAAAATATCTTTCATATTATTAAATGAAAAAGGATGTAAATATTTTTATGCTGTTGTAGTCAAGGTTGGAAAAGTTTACTTTCAAAATAATATAAATTAGAACACATCAAAAGTTTAAGGGAGGTAGGTATTGCGGGTGTTGAGGGTAGCCTTTTGCCCTGGAGGAATAATTGGAGGACAATATTTCTAGGAGTTATTTTCAACTATTTAGTAGAGGAATATGCTCTTCTGCAAGGAATTATAATAGCTGACACATGCTATCAAAGGTGTCCTCTTGTTCTAGGGGACTCATTTATCATCCCGAGTCATACAATTTGGAACACTGGCTAGAGATCTTAGATTGAATGGTTCCACACATGATGATATAACAACAAGTTGGCTAACTCCGAAGCCAATTTGGCTACCTAATTAGGAAAAAGGGATTGCTTTTAATTAATGGGCAACTTTTACAACTAGCCAATTCCCTAATTCCAAGGGTCCCAATCCTTTTGTATCTAGTAAGCCTCTCTATGAAGGGGTATTTTGGGTGGTTTTGAAATTGTAAATCATGAATAGAAAGTCGCTGCAACTCTGTGGCACTAAAGGGATTATCTACTTATATAACCCATTTGTGCGTATTTTTTGTAAGCTAATTTTCTATTATCCAACAAAAGTTACATATGTCCTAGAGCCTTGCCTTCTAGTGGCCACTTGGGAAACTAGACAAATGGAAAAACAATAGGGCATCATTCGAAAAATTAGCCATATGTCAAGTCAATGTCTCAAGAAAGAGAGAGCTATAGAGGAGTCAAATAAAATATAGTCTGATGCTTGTAAGAAGTTCCAAAATAACTATAAGCTAGATAGTGTAGGGAAATTTTAAGAGGATAGGAAAAACAAAAAATAAAACAAATAGAGAGACCAAATTTATAAGGAAACTAATAAGAAGTGGAAACATCCACCTCAATGGGGTTGTTGGTCCCCAGGTTACAACCTCTTGAACTCGAACTAGGAGCAACGTTGGCTTCAATCTGCTTGAGATGTGCTCCCATTTCCTTTTAGTGGAGCACAATGTTGTTCAATATTAATAATATTTGTTTCTTTGCATCACTTCAGTCCTTGATAACCCAATCGGGCAATATGTTCTTTCTCTAGTATAAGTAAATTGTCAACAGGTATTGATTTTTCCTTCCACTGTTGTGCCTCATGTTGGGCATCCAATCCCTTAGATTTTCTAACAATTTTGAGTTTGATAGAAATTTCTTGTTCATGGAAATGTTATCCTAAAATTCACCTTGATCATCTTGGACCTTCAACCTATTCCTTAAATAATGGAGCAAAAGTATCTTCCCTCAAGCAATCTTGGGAGCTACCTAGACCCCCACTACCTCCACGACCTCACCAACAACAAACCCTCTACCTATTAATCCTTTCATACTAGGGGAACTAGACTAGAACCACACATGGTGAAAGGAGTTTTAGAATTTTGAACTAAAGAAAATCTAAGTATAGAGAAATAAAAAACACTAGTAGTGTCTACAGAAAGCAAGAGAAAACAAGGATGGAAACAAACACTACAAGGGAAAAAACAATGAAGAGGATGAGAGTGAGGGCATTGAATGCCATGAGATTAGCCATCTCAAGAATTATGGGAAAGGGGTTGGATTCATCGCCATGCATATAAGACTCCAAGCAAGCATTGAAATCCAAATACGACCCAAAAAGAAGCTATAACTTCACCCAAGCCGTTCATATAAAATAATTGAAATCCCCATGTAGCTACATAATGGATGTTAGGGTGGCATGTCACCCTCACTTATTGGATGATGTGGTAGTGACCTCAATGCATATCATCTCACCTCATCTGGGGGGATAGATCATGATATGCTATGGATTGAAATTCATCTTTAAGGATTGAGGGAGTCAAAATGTTCCATAAAATGATGTGGATCGAGACCACAATTGGGACAACCCATGTTAGCTAGATTATCTACTAATTCATTCTCTTTCTGATGGAAATGTGAGGGGAGGAGAAGAAAGATGGAGGGAATAATGTTTTCTTTTATGAGAAGAATAATTTCTAGCCTCTAATTGCAAGATATTTTCGTGGGGTCTTAGACATTAATAATAATTTTAATTGAAGAAATCACTAGTTGAGAATCACCTTCAATATATAGCTTGAAGAATATTTTGACCTTATATAAAATACCTTTTTCAAGTGTGTGAAGTTAAACTACATTATTTGTATTGGTTCCAAGGGAGCCCACATACAGGAAAACGAAGTGACCCTTATCATCTTTGAACACACCTCCAAAACCAGCTGGCCTGTGATTTCCTTTAGAGGCACCCTCGATATTCAACTTGATGAACCCCTGGTCTAAAGGAGACCAACAATTAGGAGATAAGATAGGGGCATCGGAGGGGGTGCGGGACTAGGACAAAGAGATAAGAGAGAGTTGGAGGAGTTGTAATATAACTAAATCCCCTCGGGAATCTTTATAGTCATCATTGATCCAAGCTTGTAATAAGACCATTTTCACGAATGCCTTGTTTGATCTTATCCCAAACTATGTCTAGAGCTGAAATTTTGTTCTGAAAGATTATTCTATTATGTTCCTTCCAGGTTTTCCACATAAGGAACCTTCGTATAAGGAAACAAGATCCATTTAATATTAGGTTCTGAAAGGCTATGTTTTTCCATGACTCAACTATAAGCTACATGTTGGATACTTCCGATTTGGTTATTTGAAGAGGATATGGCTGTGACCATAACTTGCTAGAGAATTTGAAAGTATTGAATATATGTTCAACATCTTCCTCTGAGTTTGATAGAGGAAGCATATGGATGGCCCTTCAAAGCCCTTTCTTATGATCCCTCCCCAATTTAAGGTCTTATTGTGCATGAGAAGCCATAGGAAGAGTGTAATCTTTTTCCACAATTGTTATCACCAATTTTTTTTTTTCTTTTTTCTTTTCCATATATCGTGTTGTGGCAGTGAGCCATGGATTGCTACTGGAGAATGGACTTATTAGACTAAGAAGGAACCCTGTGGTTAATATCCCCACTAGAGTTTATCATATTCTTCCAAGATAACACTCTGTCTCTATTGAGGGGATGACCAAAATTATGGCTAATCATTTGTATTTAACAGATGAAGCTATAATTATGGAGCAAGCCATTCTTTATTTTGAGAGTGTTGTGTTGAGTGTTGCCAATAATTAGCTACCTTGTATTTCTCTTTGGAGAGAATTATAGTTTTGAGATTATCAAGTGGGGATTGGGCCCCAAGTTTTGGTAGTTGGTTCTAAAAGCCATCCTAGAATAAAGCATATTTCCCATTATGCATTTACCAAAGTTGTGTTGCTATATTGTGTTTTTTCTATTGCTAGCTAAATTCCATATGTAAGAACCCTAAGCCACATTTTGAGATTTTAATTTTTGAATCAAAGAAGATTTTCACCCATACTTTTAGTTCCATATATGACAACATAGTTCATCATCTTCCTGTATCCATCGCCACCATTTTTTGGCGTCCATCAATTTATTGAGGATTTCTGAGTCTTTTAGGCTTTTTTCCCCTTTGAGTTTTGAAAGAGAAAGATTTTCCCAGGAAACCAAGGCCTTTTTTTATCTTTATGAGCTCCTCCCCAAAAAAAGGATCAAATTATTTTACCTAAAGAATTAAGAATATATCTGGGAATAGTTGAGGAAGAAAATAGATTAATAGGAAGGGCTTGCATAATTGATTTTAAAAGGACTAGCCAACCTACTATGTTAAGATAATGAAACATCCAACTATCAATATTATTGATAATTTTTTGAAGTAGAGGAGTTCAATGCTTTGCTTTGAGGGAGTTGTTGACTAGGGGAGCACCTAGGTATTTAAAAGGAAGGGATCATGACTAGAAACCAAAAAGATAGGATAGGTGCCCCTGAATGGAGGGTAGGGATTCAAGAATTGTTTTGGGGATTTGGATAAATATTTGATAGAGGTATCAGAGGCCTCCGTAAAATCTTCCAAGACCTAAGAGAATTCCCTAGCCTCTCTTACCATAGGAACAATTGTAAGCATAATATAACAAATTACTAGTGAGAGATGAGAAGGTCTATTCTAAAGAGGCGAAGGTTTTGTAAAAGTCATTATTCTGTACCATCACGATTTTGAATATTCTATTTATATCTATATCTATATAATTATATTCATATCTATATCTATATCTATTTTTTGTATATCTATATTTATATATTATAATTTAAAATAAATTGTTTTGTTTGAATAATCCTTATTTATTATTACTTTTACATTTAATATTTATAAATATTTTTAATTTGAATTTTTATTGAAATAGACACATTTAATAATTTAATATTAGATTATATATACTTAAAATTAATATTATTAATTATATTTATTATTAAAGTTTGTTTATATTAAAACTAGTATAGATATACTTTAATTCTGAATTTATTAAGTATTGAGAGGGATCAAATTTCTTCACTTTAAAAAATGTTTGCACTTTAAGAGATTTTATCTTTGACTTGGTAGATCCAAAATTAAGATGGATCCATGCTTGTAGAATATGCATGTGGTTAATATCCCCACTAGAGTTTATCATATTCTTCCAAGATAACACTCTGTCTCTATTGAGGAGATGACCAAAATTATGGCTAGTCATTTGTATTTAACAGATGAAGCTATAATTATGGAGCAAGCCATTCTTTATTTTGAGAGTGTTGTGTTGAGTGTTGCCAATAATTAGCTACCTTGTATTTCTCTTTGGAGAGAATTATAGTTCTGAGATTATCAAGTGGGGATTGGGCCCCAAGTTTTGGTAGTTGGTTCTAAAAGCCATCTTAGAATAAAGCATATTTCCCATCATGCATTTACCAAAGTTGTGTTGCTATATTGTGTTTTTTCTATTGCTAGCTAAATTCCATATATAAGAACCCTAAGCCACATTTTGAGATTTTTATTTTTGAATCAAAGAAGATTTTCACCCATACTTTTAGTTCCATATATGACAACATAGTTCATCATCTTCTTGTATCCATCACCACCATTTTTTGGCGTCCATCAATTTATTGAGGATTTCTGAGTCTTTTAGGTTTTTTTCCCCTTTGAGTTTTGAAAGAGAAAGATTTTCCCAGGAAACCAAGGCCATTTTTTCTTTTCTTTATGAGCTCCTCCCCAAAAAAAGGATCACATTATTTTACCTAAAGAATTAAGAATATATCTCGGAGTAGTTGAGGAAGAAAATAGATTAATAAGAAGGGTTTGCATAATTGATTTTAAAAGGACTAGCCAACCTACTATGTTAAGATAATGAAACATCCAACTATCAATATTATTGATAATTTTTTGAAGTAGAGGAGTTCAATGCTTTGCTTTGAGGGAGTTGTTGACTAGGGGAGCACCTAGGTATTTAAAAGGAAGGGATCATGACTAGAAACCAAAAAGATAGGATAGGTGCCCCTGAATGGAGGGTAGGGATTCAAGAATTGTTTTGGGGATTTGGATAAATATTTGATAGAGGTATCAGAGGCCTCCGTAAAATCTTCCAAGACCTAAGAGAATTCCCTAGCCTCTCTTACCATAGGAACAATTGTAAGCATAATATAACAAATTACTAGTGAGAGATGAGAAGGTCTATTCTAAAGAGGCGAAGGTTTTGTAAAAGTCATTATTCTGTACCATCACGATTTTGAATATTCTATTTATATCTATATCTATATAATTATATTCATATCTATATCTATATCTATTTTGATATTTCTATATCTATATAATTATAATTTAAATAAATTTGTTTATTGGAAAATAATACTAATTTATTAATACTTTTATCCAATAATATAAATAATAATTAATTTAAGAAATAATGATTTTATTGAATAAAAACACATTTTAAATTAATTTATTATTAGAATTTGTATATCTTTAAATTAATATTATTAATTTTATTTATTATTAAAGTTTGCTTATATTAAAACTAGTATAGATATACTTTAATTCTGAATTTATTAAGTATTGAGAGGGATCAAATTTCTTCACTTTAAAAAATGTTTGCACTTTAAGAGATTTTATCTTTGACTTGGTAGATCCAAAATTAAGATGGATCCATGCTTGTAGAATATGCATGTGTCAATTGAGATTATCCCAAATAGTTAGGACAAAATATTTATATAACAAGACAAAACATGACATTACAACATCTTAATTATATCTATATCTATATCTATTCTTTGTATATCTATATCCATATAATTATAATTTAAAATTCTTTTTATTTGAAATAATATTAATTTATTATAATATTTTTACAATCAAATATTTATAAAATTATTATTTAAGATTTGAATTTTAATGAAATAAAAAAACACATTTAAAATAATTTATTATTAGGAGTTATATATACTTAAAAATAATTTACTTAATTATCTTTTATTAAAGTTTGTTTATATTAAAACTAGTATAGATATATTTTAATTCTGAATTTATTAAGTATTGAGAGGGATCAAATTTCTTCATTTTAAAAAAGGTTTGTATTTTAAGAGATTTTATCTTTGACTTGGTAAATCCAAAATTACGATGGATCATGCTTGTAGAATATGTGTGTGTCAATTGAGATTATCCCAAATAGTCAAGACAAAATATTTATATAACAAGACAAAACATGACATTACAACATCTTAATTATATTTATATTTATATATGTATCTATATCTATATCTATTCTTGGTATATCTATATCTATATCTATATCATTATAA
>APFE030110964.1:0-11139 GCA_000404065.3 Pinus taeda | reverse complement strand
ATTCCAAAGGGTAGATGCTGCTGGAATTAGGACTTCCATTGTTAACTTGCGAGGAGAGATTACCATCCTTTCTTGTTGCCATATTGGGAGTGGGTGAGCTTGTCAAAGTAGAGGAAATCTCTTGCTGGACCCTGGGAGGAGCTTGCACAACACCAAGGCTCAGGTTGTAATGGTTCCTTTTTTGTTTCCTTAATACAAATAAGTCCATTCTTCCCAATGATTTGTTGTTAATGAATTATTTCATGTACTCCTTGGTCTATATGATGAATATGCTTTGTTTTATGAAATATACAGGTGTTATGTAATCATTTGACTGTTAGTGTATGCAGGTCTTAAAGTGAAGGAGGAGCTCATCTGGATCAGCAAGGCTGGACTGCTACAACAAGCGTTGGATTTAAGGTAGGATCGAAAAACACTTGATTTCTCATAGAATAATGTATATTTAGAGAAGGATTGCTCTTGTTTGTCTTGTTTGTCACTAAAGAGTCTTAGACTCCTAGGGAGGTTAGGTTTGTCCGCAAAAATAACTCTTTCTGCATGACACTAACCTTATTTCCAACATTGTTGTTTCTTCATTCTTGTCGAATGACATCTTGGCAAGGTGCCAATCAATTTAGTTCCTCATAAAGGATATGAAGACCCGCAATTGTAAGTCCCCAACATAAGAGAAAAATTTAACAAACATTTGTAAACTAGCATGTTCAGTAAACATATTGTGCAGAAAGAGTTCACACAACAAACTTTATAGAGAAGTTTTTCAGCTATAATCACATCAAAAGTCATTTGTCAACGCATTTCAAACCAAAAAGTGTGGTTCATCGTCAGGACAAGATGAAGAACCAGATTTGGAAACAAGTTAAATAGAGAGATATATCATTCAACGACTGGAAATAAATGGCTACATTTGATCAATGAAATGACTCGGCAATGGCTACATTTCACTAGGACAAGGGATAGGGAAATATAATATTAATTAGTTTGTTTTTTTTTTAGTAAATAAATCTTATTTTAACTAATTTATATGAACTTAATTTAGATTAGAATCCTAAATAATTATTATTCTTCTTTATTATTTTAAAAATACATTAACTTTATAAAAACCTATATTATAATAGGAAGGAATAAAAAGTTCATTTGTTAATTATTTAACTAGTCAATTTATTAAGTTATATGAAACTATATAAATAACATGCTATTTTCTTTTTTATGACATATAAATTTGTTTATAAATAAATAGCTATTTAGATTATTAGATTTATTTATTTTCATTAACTATAGGCATCATTGTATAATAGAGGATTAAAACTAAATGTCTATTACTTAATCAACCAATTAGTTAAAATTTATTTGTTGTTTTAAATGTTTATCACTTAATAATTTTTAACTAATTGGTTGATTAAGTGATAAGCATTTAAAACAACAAATAAATTTTAACTAATTGCTTGATTAAGTGATAAATATTTAGTTTTAATCCTCTATTATACAATGATGCTTATAGTTAATGAAAATAAATAAATCTAATAATCTAAATAGCTATTTATTTATAAACAAATTTATATGTCATAAAAAATAAAATAGCATGTAATGGATTTAGTTTCATATAACTTAATAAATTGACTAGTTAAAGAATTAACAAATGAATTATTTATTCATTCCTATTATAATACAGGTTTTTATAAAGTTTATGTACTTGAAAATAATAAAGAGAATAATCAATTATTTAAGATTCTTATCTTAATTTAAGTTCATAGAAATTAGTTAAAAATAAGATTATTTACTTAAAAAAACCAACTAAATAATTATTAAATAACTAATTAATATTATATTTCCCTATCGCTTCTCCAATCAAATGTAGTTGTTGCCCAGTCCTTTCCTTGGTTAAATGTAGTCGTTATTTCTAGTCATTGAATGACAGATCCCTCTATCTAACTCATTGTCGAATCTAGTTCTTCATCTTGTCCTGATGATGAACCACACTTGCTGGTTCAAAACACGTCAACAAATGAATTTTGATGTAATTGTAGCCAAAAAACTTCTCTATAAACTTGACATGGATCACAAAAGCATAAATTCAGTAACAACAAACCTTTTTCATCGAAATCACACGAACGGAATAAATCTAAAAGAGTTCTAGTAGAAACACCCTTATAGGGCCTATTCTCGCAAATGGCCTATAATTGCAAAAGATAAGAAAATTCCCATAGAAAAATTGGATATGATGGAGATGGTGTTTTGCATCCCAAGAGATTCAGGGATAAATCATACAGCTCTCTTTTATCTTTAGTCATCTTGTCCTTCATTTCTTGTTACAGTCGTTGACTTTGTTCCTATGTTTTCTTCTTATCTTCCTTTGTCTCCCATGATATGAGTTCATTTGTCAAAAACTCCTTAGCACATTGATCATTAAGAGTGCAGATAACCTTCTGAGTTATTCTAAACAAATTATTTCCTTCTTCAAGGAGATTGCCAACTGTTTCCAATTCTATAATTCAAAATCTAACAAAACTTGTTTTGAGTGCCAATTTGCCTCAGGGTATAGTGCAATGGGGAAGTAACAACATCTTGAAATTTGAGCTTCTCTGCCTCAACTCCTGGTTCTTATGTAACGATAGTGTCTTCGACAGGTTCTTGTGGGTTGATGCTTCCTTTTTCTTCCTGAAAGACTTCTTCCTGTGCTATCGGTTCTCGTGTAACAACAATGTCATGAGCAAGTTCTTATATTTTAGTTTCTAGGTTGAATTCCATAGGGTTCTTCATTTCAGTTGCTGGTTCTTATGTAACAACAGTGTTGTTAATAGGTTCTTGTGTAGCAGCCCCCCATGGCTCAGTTTGAGTTTCTTTTGAGATGGTGTCTACATCAAAAATTTTATGCCTTGCTATTGTCAGTGTTTTAGCACATGCTACACACACAGGCCCCTGTGTATTTTCCACTCCCAATTTAACAATAGCCTCCGCCAATGTGTCAAGACCCAAAACCCTTGTTTCACTTTCCCTATCCTCTAATTTTTTCTTCAACTGTTTTTTTTCTGCTTCCAACTCTTTAATTTTGAGTATCAAGGCTTGTGTTTCATTCTTACCTAGTGAGGGAGTATCTTGTGGCTTGGCCTGTTCTTCTTTATTCTATTCCTCATGCCTTCAGGCTTGCTGGGCTTCTTTGTAGATGATGACAAGGGTTTCGGTTGAATGCTAACATTAACCCTTTTCTTTGTTGTTCTTCCACAAGGAGGTATTTCTAGTGATTCCTTCCTAATTCTAACTCCAAAGGACTACTCCCACTTTTCAGTTGCATCAGTTTTTCATGGAGCTTCTGTGGAGGTTCTAGTTTGTTTTATTCATGAAGTTTTTGGCCTTTTTCTCATGAAATCCTCCCATCTCTACCCTTGCTACTCCAGGGCCTCCAATATGATCAGCTTGATTAGTCTAATATTAGTGATAGAGCTTTCTGGGTGTGAGACGACCTTAACCTCAGTTGCCATATGCTTCAAATTCTTCAGTAAGAAATAAGGAAGTTTAATCAATTTCATGTGCTGAAGATGATTCAAAAACGAGAAATGATAATTGAAAACTCTCATTGCATGCCCTTCAAATGTAACGCACTCTGTGATAATAAAAAAAGTGACATCATCTCGTGACTTTGGAAGGGAAGGGCGATCAATTCCCCTTCCCTTTTTAACCAGTTGATCCTCTTCCTGCAAAAATTTAGTCTTGAGGGATGGGTCATTGACTTTCTAGTTGAACCACTACTTGCTTTGAGTTTGAAGTCTTGTCACTCAGGCAACTACTTCCTCTGTAACTTCCAGATTCAAACCTCTAACCTTTTTTTGATCTCTTTCCAGCTTCCGAGAAAATTCTAGTGCAACGCTTTGCTCTGACCTTTTTAGTCACTCGAAAAATATGACAAGCCTCAGGGTAATTCTCTAAATCCTATGTAGATTTCGACTCATGCCTAACCACTACCCCACCCATCTTGCACTATTACAACTAATCATGTCCACAATTCTTGTCTTCTTGATGTTGCAATCCTTTAGAAATTCATGCAATGTATGTGTGAAGCCTTGTTAGGGTGGATTG
The DNA here is from genome assembly GCA_000404065.3 of Pinus taeda. NCBI lineage: Eukaryota > Viridiplantae > Streptophyta > Pinopsida > Pinales > Pinaceae > Pinus > Pinus taeda. The sequence goes on along the minus strand of APFE030110964.1, from coordinate 7,068 downwards.
GTATCAAGGCAGTATACCGGGGTGTAATAAAAAAGGGTGTCAAATCAAAAGATCATGAAATGTGAGTTATTAATTCGTTATTTAATGCAATGGTATGTAGACTTGGAATATGTACGATTCACACTTAATGAAGTGATTTCTCATAAAAAAGGTAATTATCATTACAAGGTTTGTCACTTCAAATCGAATTAAATTACACATCACCAAATGATTCACATTAAACTACAGATCACCAAATGATTCACATTAAATTACAAATCACCAAATGGTTCACATTAAATGACAGACCATCAAATGATTCAGCCCCCCCCCTTCTCAGACATAAATGCAAAGGTTGTCCCTGGTCGTCAATATATAATGACATATTAATCGCCATAATTTCTAAGTAAAGAAAAAGAAATATTATTTTTTTAATGACTTACTGGTGGGTGACGTAATTGGACTAACGATGACCCCTGATGGTGTGGATGCTTAGGCAGCAAGTTGCAACCTGTTCCTACTGAAATTGTCTCCGACTCGATTGGTTGTTACATATGTAGCAACGAATAAATCTTCTTGTAATAGCTAAATATCCACAACATAACTTTTTACTACAATAAAATATGCCTTGGAGAGTACTATGCTCTCAAAGGGATTGCTAAAGTAATACAATAAAATGAATAGAACTAGTGTTGTAACAACAGAATATATCTGTGTAATAGCATGGTGCTACAAGACTTATTTAAAAATAAAAATATTTTTTAGCTGCCACAAAGTGGTTTTCAATTACTACAATCATCTACCTACACCTCACAAGACGTTTTCATAGGTATAACAGTTGAGCCTGCTTACGCATCCTTTTGGTTGAGCAATGAATTGATGGCGGCTCGTTGGTTCTTCAAGTTCCTCCCTTTTGGCCCCCCTCCCCCAAAAGAGAGTTGTTCCTCTCCTCACACGATAGGCTCACCCTTTCTTTCCTCTAAGAAAGATATAATACTCAGGGGGGTATGTGGGGAAAGGAAGAACACAAGCCGAGATAGATTAATGATAACTAGCAATGGGACGAATAATAGATAGGGTATATTTTATTTATTATTATTACTATAATTATCATCATCTATTTTTATTTTTAATTGCGTGGTGTATCAGCTACCAACAGAAGTTGGTTTTCAGCACTGGAGAAGTTTCCCCTACTTCCAAAACTTGGCAATCGGATCCTATGACAATGTTAACAAATGAATCCTTTGAGGTATGTTTATGATACAACCAAAGACGATGCCCATTGGAAAATAATGGCACCTTCGCATTGTCTATGATAACTAATTTTACAGTCTGATTGTCGAAGACTGTGTCTACCTCATACAGACCTAGCCACTTGGGGCAAATCTTCTCTTTGAACTATTTGAATCATGAATCTTACAATAAAGCCCAGTCACCTTCCTGAAACACATTTCTTATGAATTTGTAATGCCACTTAACACTCTATTGTTGGATGATATATGTTTGTTGAATGGTAGCCAACCTCTTCTCATCAAGTTCATTTAGCTGATTTAACTAATGTTTCTGAGCTATATTTAAATCTAGGTTCACTTGCAATGTTGTTCTGAGTGTTTTTACTTTGAACTCAATGGGAGATAATGATTTTTTACCATATACCAATTCATATCGTGAAAATACAATAGTATTTCTCCATGAACTCCTATATACCCATAGTTCTTTTGGAAGTTTGTCAACCGAGTTTCTTCAGTGGCTAGTTACAATTTTGGTGAGAATTCCTTCAATAACTTTAGTTGTGCTTTCCACTTGACCACTTTCCCGTGGATGATATGGCAAAGTAACCCGGTGATAGATCTTATATTTATCAGCTAACATCTGGTTCAAGTGGGATGTGAACTATGCTCCACCATCTATCACTATTTCCCGAGGCACCCCAAAGCGTAACAAAATTGTCCTCAAACAAAAACTTTGAAACAACCTACTCAGATGTCCTAGTTAATTCCTTTGCTTCAACCCATTTAGTGACAATGCTTGTGTAGACTAGAATGTAAGACTTCTACTAAGATGAAGGATTAATTAGTCCTACAAAATCTTGGGCCCACTTCTCAAATGGTTCCAAACCTACTTGATGCTATAATGGAATTTCATCCAACCAGAGTGGTTGACCCATCCTTTGAAAATTGTCACATCATTTTACAAAATTATTTGCATCCTAAAATAAACTAGGCCAATAATATACAATTGAAAGCACTTTATACCCTATCCCTTTGTCATTAAAGTTTCCTCCACACGGTTCGTCATGGCAGGTCTTAAGGATATCAAAAATATAATCTTCTCTCGCACACCACCTGATCTGTTGATTTGGCGTTGTGTAGTAAAGGTATCCCTATATCCAAGAATACCTTTAACTTTGTTGAAATATCCTCTTCCTTTATCTTGAGGACAGATATTGTGGAAATCTCCGTGCAGCAAGATAATTATCTATGTCTCCATACCATGGTAAGTAAGTTGAAATAGAAAAAATATACTCATCTAGAAAAGAATCCTCAATGGGTATGCAAATAATCATCAACAATTAACCTAGAAGGAAAATCAGCCACTACATTATCCTTCCCACGTTTATCTAAAATTGTTACATCAAGCTCTTGTAACAAAAACAACCAACGTGTAACCCTACCATTAGTGATAGATTTATTCATTAGAAAACAAATGGCAGAGTGGCGAGTGTGCACAAATTTTTGATAACCTATGATGTAGTGCCTAAATTTATTTATGGCATGTACTATTGCAGGAAACTATTTTTATGTAACAGTGTAATTTAATTATGCTAGAGTTAGATTCTTGCTGATCTAGTAAATGGCATGTGGCTTTTTGTCCTCAAGTTGACCTCATAGCTCCAACAACAATAATAGATGCATCAGTTTCTACATGAAATGACAGCCCCCAATTGGGTCCTCGCAAAACACGAGCTACTGATACACATCGCTTGAGTTCTATAAAGGCTTGTTCACATTTCCTTATCTAGAAAAGTTCCACATATTTAGTAAGTAGTGAAAATAACAGTGATGCAGCGAAAATAAAAAGGATGCAATCTTTGAAAAAATCTCTATAAATATTATGTAATACCCTGCATGTCCCAAAAAGCTACATACCTCTTCTTGTATTTTGGGAGTTGGAATTTTCACAATGATTTATATGTTACTAGGGTCTACCTTTATCCCCTCGGTAGAGATATAATGAATGAGCACAATCCCTTCATTCATCATCATGTAACATTTCTCAATGCTTAAGGAAAGGTTAGTTTGCTCACATCATTCTAATACTTTTTCAAGACTCATTAATGGTGGTTCGAAATCATCACCATAAGGTATAAATTCATCCATGAACACTTCTAAACAGTCATTTCGAAAATTTTCAAATATTCCCAGTACAACCCTCTTGAAGGCTGTTGGTGCATTGCAGAGATGAAAAGGGAGAAATTTGTATGCAAAAGTTCCCCATGGGCAAGTAAATGTGGTTTTACCCTAATCCTCAAGAGAAATCTAAATATGATTATAGCCACTAAACCCATCCAAGAATGAAACTAATTTCTTCCCAGATAGGGTATCAAGGACTTGGTCTATGAATGGTAAAGGGAAATAGTCCTTCTGAGTGGCATTATTAAGCTCTTTGTAATCCACACAGATCCTCCACTTGTCGTTTTTTAGGAACAATAATTAGTGGAGATACCCATTAGATGTCGGAGATGGGATAAATGATGTTGCCATTTAGAAGACTTTGTAGTTCTTCTTTCACTACTTCCTTGAGTGTTGGGTTCATACAACGTTTTGGCCACCTAACTAGAGTGAAATATTATTTCACGTAGATGTAGTAAGTGCATAGATTACAGTGAATTCCCTTCATGTCCATGTAATCCCATGCAAATGTATTTTTTTGTTTCTATAATAGCTGTAACAACATCTTGTTCTATTCGGGAGTCATGTTAGGATTAATATTTAAGCTTTTTCTTGGCTCTATTTCAATAGGGTTTCTTTTGAGATTAGGGGTGGTTTTCATATGCTCTAATTTAAAATCGTCCATGATATCTTCTACCCCTAAATCTTCAATAGAGGTAAGAGAAAGATAATTACTGATAAATCCATTAATAATATTATCCTCTATTTTGTTCTTAAAATATTGGGCTTTGTCGAGAGTGAGGAGTGATTAGGAATAATCTGATTGAGGTTCAAATTCATCCCATAAGGGGTTTTTCAAACCCTCACTTGGTTTTGTTGGGGGATAAAGTTTGAGGTTCTTCATGGCCTGTCCATCTGAAATTGTCATATATCTAGACCTGCATCCTACAAATTCATCTGCAATAGCCAACCAAGTCCTTCCTAGAATCAAGGGATACCCCCCAGGTTTGATTTGGTTTGTAAAATAAGAAATTCTTCTAGATATCTCCAAGAATCCACCGTGATCACTATGTGTTCTAACATTCCTTCAGGTTTAACATGTGACCTGTCTGCCAATTCTAGCACTGTAGGAATTTGTCTTAGTTCGTGTAATCCTAAAGTAGTGAATACCTCCTTTGTCATTACATTGTTTGTTGCCACTAAATCAATTAGTGTATTGGGATGGTCTTGTCATCAATGTAAACAATGATTGTAGGATTCCCTAGATCATTATATTTAGTCAAAAGAGGCTGACCAGTCATAAGTTATAACAATTTCCCTATCACATGGATGGTAATAGGGTCTTTGGGCTTCCTTCAAGGTTTCTTCACGCATAGGCCTCTTACTGTCTTTGCATAGATAAGGACATATTGAATGTCTTGCAGTAAAGGAATTTGTATGTGTAACTTTTTTAACTCCTTGATAAAATTAGATTCAAGTTATGGAATCATCCCAGTTTCAGCTAGTGTTTGTGGATACAGGGGATCCTTAGTTACTGCAACAACAAGATTGGTTGTTATAGGTGTATCAACCTTATTTGAATTGGCTGTTACAGGTATAAAAACCTCTTCAAGGTCAATAGTATCTTCTCTAGGTGATTCACATTCATCTTCAATAACAACGGGGGAGGCTTTTGGATTTACTACTTTCCCTGACCAAAGATGAATTTCATGACATTCAATAGGAGTGATGTAGTAATTCTAGAAATAAGTGGGGGACTCTATGTTCAAGGCTTCCTTATTATTTGGGTTAGGGTTATATTGCACAGGTAATTGGGGACATATGGGAGGAGTAGCAGCAGGTATCAAGAGAGGTGGTAGTTGCAATTTTTGTTGCATTGGTAGTATAGGAGGTGTTGGACCTAATGAATCTCCTCTCCAATTCTAAGGCCAATAATATGGATGAGATGGAGGGTACTGGAAAGGTGGAGAGGGAGACTGTCAATTTCATGGTGAAGGAAATTGAGCTGGAGGAGGAGAGGAATACTACCATGGAAATTGTTGAGCATTATATACATTATTCCATGGAATGAAAGAAAAATCTTGAGACACACCTAATGGTCGTGGTTGTCAAGGCTTCCTAGACCCAATAAAGTAGGAGGAGTTAGCTTCTTCAATTGATTCCTTAAGCACTACTTTCAGTCTAGGAAGCTCTGGACAATAGCCTATAGAATGCTCCATATCACAAATACTGAACAAGCTTATGTTGTTGACTCTACATTCCTTCAAGGAATGTTTCTCTTTACATTTTGGGTAGAACACAACTAAAGAATTCTCAAATTCATCCTATTCCATTTTCACTTATGTTTTTGTGAGTTGAGAAGATAAGGTATTGAGGAGATCAGTCTTAAGATTTTCGCAACAAGTTTCCGATCTTAGCTCTGATCACACCTCCATTTGTAAATTGTTGTATTCTAACGAAGGTATATCATGCCATACTTCTCCCTTGTGATGATCCTCTCAAGCATCTCAAACAAATTTTTGTTATCTCTTCAAATGATTCATGGATATATCTGATTTTCCCAATAGTTTCAATATATCGAGGTGGTCATCTCTCATTCCCCGTATGAATATAATTTTCAAGATTTTCGGATCCAAATCATTATGTCTAGATCTTTATAGATTATAGTGGAATCGTTCCACATAATCTTCCAGGTTTTCTTCTTCCTTCTATGTCATTCTAAATATTTCTTCCCTCAAGTCCCTCTTCTGACAATAATCCTAATATTTTGATAGAAATGTCGTTTTCATGTCTCCCCATGTCTAAATAGTAGCAAAAACTAGTCCCATGAACCATGTTAATGCTGCTCCTTTCAAAGTAGCAGGGAATAACTTTAGCTTCTGAGAATCTGAAGTATAATCAGAGCTCCTACACAGAACATCAAATTCAAACAACAAAGTGTCAAGATCTTCTATTGTCACTCCTTGAAAAGATGGAAGGGATGATAGAGGGATTTTCTTCATGGGAGCTTCACCCCTTATATCACTTATTGCAAATTCAAAAGTGGTAACAGTGGCATATGTCTCGTCATTTTTATTGTTATTATTGTTTCCCATTATGGATTCTCTTTATTCTTGTTTTAGTCAGTCTCTTCCCAAAGATTGTTTGGGTGAATGTTTTGTGGATAAAGATTCCTATGATGGTTGTTTAGGTTGCTCTAGGGATGATTGTTTTATTGCACTGCCTAAATCTGAGTAATGACAATTAAAAGAATGTTCTTTCGATTTTGTCTCTTGGTACTTCCCACTAGTTTCCCCTTGGCCTTCTAATCCAAAATCTTGACCACTATTCTCTCCCTATTGTTCTTGAATTAAGTCTACAGTTTTGGGAGTATCTAGGCCAGTTTGAGGACAGTGGGGTCCTAAGACAAAGGAACTAGATACTTCTGATCTTGATGTGGGAGTTACATGTTTCAGTGGACCTCTTTTTCTTGTGTCCTTCTACGAAGTTGAGTTCTTTCTCTCTTCTTTTGAGATTAATTCCTGAATAAATGTTTTCCTCCCTAAATCTATAATTTTCTTATTCCTTTTATGACCTGTTTTTCCTGTAGATTTATTAGATTTGGTATGTTTCGTGTATTCTTTATTCATACACCCTACACATGGACCCTATTTGTAATTATTTCACTCTCTAAGTGTCTCAATTACTATAGTGGTGA
>APFE030110962.1:0-12210 GCA_000404065.3 Pinus taeda | reverse complement strand
CTGATTGGCAACTGAAAATGAGTTAAAAACGAAGTAGCTAACTGACTAAAGTTATAAAAAGTGGCTCGCGGTAACTCAATGTACCACTTGGCCGCAAGACCAATTAGAGTGCGCTGGAAAAGTCGTAAACGAATTGAATCATTTGAAATGGAATTAGAGGCACACCAAAGGTGATAAGTCATCACATGGTTTGACGGGTCCTCTCCTGGCTTACCTTCGAACTTAGGAATATCACTGGGCAACTTATGCGGCATTAGCGGCCAATACTGAAGATAGTTAATTGGATCGTTCGTAAGGCGCGTCAAGTCAAGAAAGTCCAAAGTTGCGATAAACGGTAACTGACGATTAGGGTCCCTAAAACTTTGGGTCTGGAGAATGGCCCGAGGAGGAGGATATCCAGGATAACAGGAATTGGAATGGCATTTGTGATATTCTTTCCTCCTGGAAATCCAGGATTAACCGGACCATACTGGGGATGTTGAGGTTGTTGATATGTATACCTAGGGTATGGTTGATACTGATAGACTGGTTGCTGCGCAGCAGGACCGTATTGGTACTGTCCTTGATACGGTTGTTGATTAAACTGAGCTTGACTGGTGACATCCGTACTTCCTACAGGCATCTGAACCGAAGTGTGGACTGTGGGTCCAGACTGAGGTAAAGATGTTTGAGGAGTAGATAGAAGGATAGTAGAAACCAGAGCTGTCAATAATCCAGAAGAAGGTGGGGTAGATGCCGCAGATGTTGCAGTAGTTGCAGCAGATGTTTGAGGCGGAGTACGAGGTGTACAAGGCCCAGATTGAGAAACTACAGAAGGTGCAGAAGTTTGAACAGTAGACTGGACAGGTTGCTGGGGTGAACCAGAAACCAAGGGTTGTCCAGTTTGAGATGACAACTGTGTATTCGGTTGCAAAACCTATTGGGATTGAGATGGATCCCACCCTAAATTCGTTCTGGGGTATGGACCCATAACAGGTTGAGGATATTGAGGACCATAACCGGGTTGAGGGTATGGTTGATAATATGATTGACCAGAAGGTGGTTGGTAACCTTGGGTTGGGTACTGACCTTGGGGTTGATAACCTTAAGGCACGTACTGATACTAAGGTTGACCTTGAGGTACATATTGATATTGGGGTTGACCTTGAGGTACATATTAATATTGAGGTTGACTTTGAGGTATATATTGATACTGAGTTTGACCTTGAGGTACATACTGAGTCTGGGGTTGACCTTGAGGAATGTACTATCCCATAGGTATGTATTGTCCTTGAGGTTGCTCCCCAGGCACAAAATGAGTACCTTGAAGTTGCCCCCCAGGCACATACTAGGTACCTTGAGGTTGCCCCCCAGGCAGTGACTGGCCACCTTGCGGTTGAGGATTGGGAATAGAACCTGACATCATGAGAATATCTTCTACACTCAATGGTTTAGTACCATTATTTCCAGTTAATAACCCTTGTTCAATAGGTAGAGGAGATGCTCCCGAAAAAGTACTAGAAATGGACTGATACCCAGTGGGAACAGAAGGACCACCGTACAAAAAGGCTTCTGGAGATTGAAAAAACATGGACGACTGTTTGGACATATTTAATGGAGGATAGTAACCTCTAGGTGTTGGGTGATAAGAAATACAAGGTGGTGAAAAAGTTAGTCCCAGGTTTTCCAAAAAATCAGTCAATGAAAGATACCAAGCACTGCTCCTAGGTGGACCGTAAAAGATTGATTCACGCTCCCTAAGGTCTATAATAGGTCGATCTTTTGGAATAGGGATACCTTCTTCTTTTTCCGAAATAGCAAGTTCTTCAATAGCTATTAGTCCAGAAGGAAGATTTTGGGTAATTATTGCTTCTACCCTAGGTGAACTAGGACCACTAGAAGCTGGAGAAGCAAACCCCGATATTGGAGTAGCAGCAATTTCAGATTCGGGTTCAGATATTTCAGGTTCTTCACATATATCACTAGTAGATGAAACACTACCAGTAACTTCTGAAACAGATACAGGCTGTGTACTATAATCTGTTATTAACGTTGAAAAATCAAGATATCCCACCAAAGTAGATTCTCCTCTTTCAGGTGACCCACTTCTACTGTATATAGGAGTTACCAGGGCCCGTAGCCCTTTAGGCTGGCTTGGTGAAAACTCAAGAGGTTGGCCCCGAAGTCTACGGGACTTCCTCGGTAATTCAGCCACGGTTAAAAACTTTTAACTAATTCGCACAAAAACAAAGTAAAATCTCAATGAAAACCACCTAAAGCCTCTAAAGAACCAAACAAATTGAATCACATGCCTAAAGAATCTAGGAGATCAATCACACACAAACAGTAACTTTCTGTACCGAAAACACTAGTTGGTGATGAAATCCAACATTGTAGAGTTCAATATAGAAATAGAGGTTGGAACAGTTACCCCGGCAACCTGCTTAATGAATAGACTGGCACAAGTTTCTCCACTAAACCGTCTGGAGTGAAGAGAACCCCCCAGAAAATCCAAGTGAGTCTAGCCGACGTCTACTCTAGGTACAGTGAGATCTTCCCGCCACCGTCACCTTAGGAATAATCCTATAGAATATGGTCACTATGGTTACCAACAGAAATAAATATACCTGGGGGAATAGTCTATGATCCGATACGCACGTAAGGGTAGAGTAACAAGCTCAATCCCCTTCAAGGCTCCTTGACATAAACCAAGGTTTACCAACAAGTGACCCCATGATCCTCAACAATGGTTAATATGAGGTTTACCATTTTTAATATGTGAATATCTGGCGTCATTCCCAATGAGGAAGGATTGATTCCCACACTCGTTCGGACACGATCTCGTGCTTCTCCTTTAAGAGGAGCTTTCCCAGAGCATAGATGCAACAATTGGATTTCTCTCCTACTGCAAGATACAGCTACTTGTTTGGTTTACTGTCTTGGAGATTTAAGTACTCCCTACTCCATGACACTAGCCTAAGCTATGTTGGTGTAATAGAGCCCTAGAAATAAAAAGATTTCTAGATTAATTTTACTTTAAGCGTTATTTTTATTCGTTTTTGATTAATTCAAGAGGTGCAGAGATGAAACTCATGGTGTGAAGACTCGACTCAAAATCACTAAAAATATGCACTTAAGATGATTAAAAAATCTTTTCTCTTCAATGAACTTCTAGCTAGGAAAGAGCTGGAGAATGCAAATGCGTGTAAACACAAATATTTCTTAACAAACAAATTAAAAGAAGAGTTTTTGTTCCAATGCACTCAAAACGAGACAACTAGTTATTTTCACACAAATTTCTCTTTTCTTTCAAATGCTCAAATGCTACCAAAACAAACTTTTTCAAAAGAGATTTTTGTATTTTTATAAAAAAACACTCAAAAGTATAACTAAAGCAAATCTTAAGATCTACAAACTATAGAAAACTACTTGAAGTAAAAGCTTACAAGATGTTTTTTTTTTAAGGATGTTTTACTTGGTGATAAGCAAACCAAGGAATAATTTGTCCAGAATCACAAATCAGTCAAAAAACAAGTAATTTTTGTTCTTTTTTGTAAAAATGAAATCCAAACTTTTAACACAAGATTTTGCGAAGTTTCGCAAAGAGAAAACACAAGATGGATTCCTCAAAAAAGGTAGATTTTGCAAACGGTCAGACTCATAAGAAGGCCAGTAAAAACCAAGGTGATCTGAGGCTTCTATGCTTCTAAGCTCTGAGCTACTACACGACCAAAATGAAAATCAACACCGGCAACCAAAACTTCTAGGAATTTCACCTAAAACCCTAACACCAATGGAATTAAACCAAGGAAAGCTTTTAACAAGTCACATGCAGGTTTGGGCAGAGGATAACAACATCTAAACCAAAATAAAACTAATTGAAAGAGTAAAAATCAATTTTTCAAAAGTTTAACAGGGTCCGCAGGTTTAGAGTTTACACAGGTGCGTGCACACTCTGTGTGCAAAGTAAACATGCGTATAAGTACGCACTGTGATACAAGCACAGGATGTAGGCTTCTCCTAAAGTTATGAAGAGCAAAAAAAATCCTAGATCCACTAAATCCACCCAATTCCACATACAACAAGCCAAAAGCAGAAGCAAAAACACAAGTTTCTCAGGTCAAAGTAACAACAAGGAAAATAATCAAGTCCCCAGCGGAGTCGCCATTTTGTCACACGGAATGAGTTGAGGTTGCGGACAAGATCGACCTTTCTAGTATCTAAATATATCTAGTGACAAGCAAGCCAACCAAAAACTATCTTTCTCTAAATATGGAATTACAAACAAAGGCATACAAGTGTTTTAGGCCTACCTTGGGTCCAATGCAAGTTTGTGGAAGCCTCGCTCCCTCGCTCCAAATGAGCTTCCTTGAAGTGTAAGTCTGCAAACACAAACAAGCAAACAAATTAAATAGCACCTGAAAAGTGAATATCATAAAGCATATTCATCATAATGATCAAGGAGATTATGAAACAAACCACATAAGACAATTTGTTGAGAAAAATGAATCTGATTGTATTAATTCAAATGAAAGAAGAACTTTACAACCTATGCCTTGATGTTGTACAAGCTCCTCCTAGGGTCGGACAAGAAGTCTCCTCTACTTTGACAAGTTTCAATCACTTCCCAATGAAACCAAAAGGTATGTGATCTCTCCTCTCAAGTTTAACTAGGAAGTCCCAATTCCATCAGCATTTACCCTAAAAAAAATTCAGCTTCTAACCTCTCCAGCAACTGACCCAATGCCTTAATTTATAGTGCAATGGAAGGAAGTTACTAGGTCCTCCTTCAAAGGGATAAAGCCCTCCTTCAAAGGGATAGCTCCTCCTATCAAGGGATTAGCTCCTTCTCTTTTGGGATTCATGAACTACCTTGGAGCGAATAATCCACGTCAAAATTCCTTCTAGAAACATCTAGAATTAACCCAAAGTGAGTTTTTTAGAATAAACTTATGCCTTTTTTACTTTTACAGGGGTACGCACCCACCCCTTTACAAACAGAGCGTGCAGATACACAAGTAATATGAACAAAGAGTGCGGGTCCACAGGTAAAAGTGAGAGAAAGTGCAGAACCAGAGTTTTATTGATTTTCAATGTCTTTCTCTCATTTGCAAAGCTTGACATGAAGAGCTAGGGTCCGAGACTTGCTTAGGAGGCTAGTATAAGTGATGATAGACCCATACTGATTGCAAATAGTCATGGTGACGATATTTTTGTGTAACAAGGCATGTAACAACTAAATTAGGGTTTTATGGTCCCTAAAGCACTAATCTATAAGATGGGAGTGATGTACCCAAATGGATCTGTAACAGTTTCCCCCTAAAGCATGAAGTCGAAAATATATATGTCAAGTGAAATGCTTTAACATGTGGAGAGGAGGTTTCGAAGTGGAAGGTGACCTACATCAAATAAAATACATAAATCATGATAATTATATTTTTTCTCATGAACTCATTGAGGGAAGGCATACCCATGCTCAGCTTATAAACTTTCATTACATGTAAAAATATAGTCGTCTACGGATATAGAGCCATCAATGGATGACCATGAATGTAAGGCCATTGTACATTTTATTTAGTACTTCTGAAAATATTGTAGCCCGGATGGATGAAACTAGATCCAGTGTCTTCATTCTTGTTCAATCTTTCACTCAAGTACAAGTCTAACCGTGTCAATAGATGATCTGAATTCAAACATGGGAAGATATCGTCTGATTACCAGCCAATGATGTAAGTCGTTAATAGATGCGAGAGGAATCACCGATAATGATAATGACCTTCAAGGTAATACAATACATTTCACATGGTGTGAATAAATGATTTGATGTCGAACACCATACAAAGTCTTTCAGTCGAAGGCCAGTGATGTCAACCTATCGTTGGAAATGAGAAACCTGCCATTGATGTATGCAAGCCTCAAGGTACTGAAGTGGTGTTTCTAAGTGAACTTCTTGGATAATGTGCTGATGTCGACAAGAAGCGACTCATCGCAGGAGGGACATGATGTATCCCACATCAATGACACGAAATGAGGTAAATTATTTTGGAGATGAAAATCGACTGAAGACAGAAGGTTCAGGAATGGCGGTCATGAAAATGAAAGTTTATGGTATAGCAAAGGATGAAGTTTGAACTAAATGACTTCTCTTGAACAAGTTGAGGACACTAATATGAATTGGTAGCATTGACCCAAAACAAAGTAATGGATGGTATGATAGACCAATGGTGTAATTACCATCAAGCTGAATGACCCAACCCACATAGTCACGGTGATGAGGTGAAAGTGTCATGTTCAAGAGCGACTTGCTACCATCAAGTGTTTTCCCCTTTTCCCAATTTTCCCAAGTCATTGCTAACCAGTACCTATTTAGTTTTTATTAGGCTTGAGGAGGATAACATATTCTTGTTGTATAATTCCACCCTTCGAGTGAATCCATTGCTATTTGATGTTTTAACGAGTCTAGCGAAGGTGAAACTCGATCTTGTCTAGATGGACAAGTTTGTCGGTATTTGATGCTTTTAACAAGTTTAAGGACAAAGATAACTATGTCCTTTTCATGTTTAAAGAGTTTGAAAATGGAAGAAAATAAAACTCTACAAGTTCTTTTGCGTAAATTAATCTTTCAAGTCTGAAAAAGCATAAAATAATACAAGAGAGATATATTTTCCAATATGTTAATGAGCTCGAAAGGACAAGCGCTCGGCGATATTTTCATATTTAGAGAGTCTCAAAAGATCTTAAAGAGGACTACATTTTTACGAACGAGTGGTTTCTAGGATAGCAACTGGTTTCAGTGATGTGGGAACTTCTCAAAACATGTTGATTTATGTGAAGAGGCTGGCTAATAAGACCACTCATTGCAACTATTCCTCAAAAATGGTAAAACAACCAAGTGAAAGCATATGATCAGCGAAAGAGATGGTGGTGATGGAATAAAACAACCAAGGATCATCTTATAGAAAAGGTTGATAGAATGGCAATCACAATGGTTAAAATGGAAATGGGTTCTTTTTTACACAAGCTTGAACCATAGAGAACTATGCTTGGATTCAGTTTCATGTTTACACAAGCTTGGATTCAATTTCATGTTTACAAAAGCTTGAAACAAAAAACTATGCTTGAATTTAGTTTCATTTTTACACAAGCTTAAAATGAAAAACTATGCTTGAGATTGGTTTACATGCCCCCAGCATGATAAAAGCGAGAGTCTCATGTAACCATATGGAAGTCATTGCAGTGAAGAAGGATGGTTATCCAACACCTTTTTGGCTTTTTCCAGATAGGGACAAAGGTGAATGGGGTGATTCCCTTCACATAACCTCTAGGGAAACTTAACTTACCACCAGGTGCATGCCCCCCAAGCTTCATTGCATTCACCTAAGTAGACTACTCAAGGCTATCAGGTGGAAGGAATGAAGGTTCTTTTACGAGATCAAGTGAAAGACTTGAAAAGTATTTTACGAGATCTAATCAAGACTCGACTTGGAACTTGGGACCTTATTTCATTTTTCAATGAGCTTGACACAAGACAAGGAACTCTCCTCCAATTCCTTGTTTCATTTTTTAACGAGGTTGATAAAAGACCAGGAACTATCCTCGTACTCCTTATTTCATTCTTTAACGAGGTTGACACATTAAAAGAACTATCCTCGTGGGCCTGTTTCATTTTTTAATGAGGTTGACACAGTAAAAGAACTATTCTCACATTCCTTGTTTCAGTTTTTAACGAGGTTGACACAAGGCAAGGAACTACCCTCACGGGCCTGTTTCATTTTTTAGCGAGGTTGACACAGTAAAAGAACTATCCTCATATCCTTGGTTTCATTTTTTAACGAGGTTGACACAAGACAAAGAACTATCCTCATATTCTTTGTTTCATTTTTTAACAACGTTGACATAAGACAAGGAACTATCCTCATATTCCTTGTTTCATTTTTTAATGAGCTTGACACAAGACAAGGAACTATGCTCGTACCCTTAATTTCATTTTTTAATGAGGCTGACACAACACTAGGAACTGTCCTCATATTCCTTGTTATTTTGGTTTCATGACCCATACAAGGTCATGAAGGAGAGATCTAGTTCTAATGCCCCCAGTACATGATGTACAACATCATTGAATTGATTGTTAGTTGATGTAGGTATGGAATATGTTGCCACATAATTAGCTCTTGGCGGAGATGATACTATTGGTACAAAAGGACCATTTAGGGAATATGGTTGACTAGGAGCCATATTTAGACCGAGAAATAAAAGCTGGTCAACGATGACAATTCTACCTTCATGCGGAAAACAAATCACTCGAAAGAGTGTTGAAACAATAGCTCCCATGTCATAAACATAGTCGCGCCCCAGAAGTAATTTGTAATCTAAGGGGCCTAGGACTACCATCACCTTTAGATAAACGATTTTTTCTACCAAAGTAATAGGTAACTGAGGGAGGATCCCTAATGGTTGATTGGTTCCTCTATTAAAACCCAATAGATTTTGGGTAACAGGCACAAGTGGTGGCGAACCAAGCGCTTGCCAAGCAATTGAGGAAATGATGCTCACTGATGCACCTTCATCTATAATGGTGCCAAATACAGTTATGTTACAAACTTGTACTATGATCTGGAAAGGCACATAAGAAGGAAGGAAGAATCCTGCCAGTTGACTCCAATCAAAGGAAGTGACTAGACTACTTGGAGGAGGTACCATAGAAACAAGAGAATTAACCCCTTGAGTTACTAGAATAGGAGGATTTTCCTCCTGTCTTGATGAAACAGGCGGATTGCCCCCAAGCTCATTTGAATCTGAAGAAACAAAAGGAACCTGAGTGGTATCATATTCACTCTCTTCGGGAAGGGTACGATTTACTAAAGGTGAAATCGGGCCAACTGTTACCTCGACCTGTAGATTTTGGTCAAGTATAGACTCATAGGATTCACTTTCAGAGAGAGTGGTTTCAACTGACAGTTGATTTTGGTCAGTCAATTCATCAACTAGTGAAGGATTTAGGGAGAGTTTCCTATAACCAGATGGAAGTCGTTGTGTTGAAGTAGGATAGTTATCCAACACTTTTTTGGCTTCATCCAGATAGGGAAAAAGGTGAATGGGGTGATCCCCTTCACATAACCCACATGGAAACTAAACTCTACCCTTCTTTCCATGAACTTTACTATCACTAGTTGATGGTGTGTCACCAACATGATTTCGAGAAGTTAATGACATAGGATGATGTGAACAAGAAGACCATTCTTCTAAGATCTGAGGAATACTAGGACAATTTCAAAGAAGATGGTCTCTTGCACAAAGTTTGCATGGATATCAAACTTTGTGAGGCTTGATGGATGGTTTCTCATCAAATGTTGCATTCAAAGAAATGGTTGCTTGGTTTCCCCTCTATTGAATTTGATTCTTCTTATTCTTCTTCCCTTTCCCCTTTTTCTTAGCCAACTGGTTACTATTACCAATACTTTGACTAGGCGAAGAGGAAGAAGGGGAAGAAGAAACAACCGAGGAAGAAGGCAAAGTGTCAACTTTAGGATCAACTGGAGGTTGATTTTCTCAAGTTGGAGGTGTACTCGATTGTGGATAAATCACGACATTTTTAACCAAGGAGGTTGAAAACAACCATACTGGAGGGCCAATGGTAAATTCTGGAAGGGACAATGTAGCCATATATGGAGCACCAATATTTCTGAAAGGAAGAAAAGGACTAGGATTCCCATCAAAAAGAATTCCTTGATCAGTGGACTCCTGATTTTTTGCCATATGTTTCAACCTATGATAAACTGAGTGAGCGTGGAGGATGTTATCCATGGTCAATTAATTTTATTTTAATCAAAGTAACATAACAAAACAAAAGAGGGATAATCTAGGCAAAAGGTTTACCAAGCAACTGTGAACTGTAGAATACCTCCTCACAAACCAAGAAGTACGCGCAGGCAATCTCCCCAAATGCTATGTTCGGTGTATCACAGTGTACAAGGCAACTGACTCAGTTACCTAAGGATGTATAGCAACCTATTGTTGTCCTCCCATATATACCTAAAAGTACATGAAGGCCCAATCCGTATAAGCGTTTTCTAATGCAAAACCACGCAGTGAGAGCATTCCCATATACTTTACGTACTGTAACACCACCCTATATACCCAAAGATATGTGGATGAGCTATGATATACTCACGTATGTGGAATGGGGTATCACACTCGGGATGTATTGTAGACAAGTTAGCGACAGCTGCTTTGTTGTACGACACCAGAACATGTCTCTAGCCTAGACCTCTAAATATTTTTTGTTAGGTGACAATGCTCCATTAGGTAAATTTAGATAAATTTTAAGTTGATATTCTTTATAATTTTCCTTTCAAGGTTCGCCGCGTGATGTATGTTTGCAATTCCTAAAATGAAACTAATATCATAAGCATTCTTTCCATTCAATTTAACAATGAAAATCCTAGCTACCTAGGGATAGAGCAATCAGATTTCTTTTGATCAAAGAGAAAAGAGCATAATCTAAATGAAAATCACCTACACTATTCCTATCAGCACACACAAACTTTTTCAATGCAACATGCATGTATTTCTTTTTTATTTCCCTTAATGTGAATGAACAAAAAGGTAAACTAATGCACAATCGATCAATAAACTCTTTTCATAAAAATGACGATTTTGCGACAATTTCTTTTCAAGGAAAGGAAGAATTTACGACACTTACATTTTCAAAAAAATGAGGAATTACGACACTTTCAACAAAAATACTAATCATATGCACACATCAATCAATCTATATTTCATGAATGAGGACTTTATGACAATTCAATTTTCGAAGGAAAAGACGATTTTACGACACTTTCTTTCTACAAAGAACAATCAACCAAAACATTAACTTTCGACTACAGATTGAAAATGACAAAGTAAATACATAAGAAACATTTATCAATCCCAGTCTATGTAGGCCCAGTTGAGGAGATGAAAACCTATTTTCTGATACATGACATCCATTTACAATCAGCAAACAAGTAATCAGAAGAATTTTAGCAAAATATTTAATTCCAAGGGTGGGAATCTGACCCTAGGAAGATCAGTGCAGGCCAAAGAGGGAGTAACTGTGATGCAATGCATTGTCTCTAACTAAAGGGTGCATTGTAGTGCACTGTCTCTAAGGTTAGCCTGCACTGATTCCTGTGAGGCCACTCAAGAGTCATCTAACCTCAAGTTTTGACCAAAATTCAATGCAAAAGGTTGAATTACAACAAGTAAAGTATGTCAAGGAATCTAAGGAGGTGGATTAGATACTAGGATCAATAATTGATCCCCAGTGGAGTCACCAATTTGTTTTGGGAAGTTTTAGTGTCTACGGATAAACACTTAAACCCCTAGACTAGTAGCTGAGTCTAGAACAACATGTGCAAAGCATTCTCTACCTTTTTTATAACCAATAGATTAAATAAGATAGTAAAGAAGACTACCTGTAGCTTTCACTTACTCCTTATCTCGGTTAACCAATTCTATCGCTCCTTTCCATACTTAATCCGCTTGAAACGTATGTGCACATAGACAAAAGACAAAAACCGATTAAAGCATATGATAATGATATATTGTTTAAACATAGAATGGAATCAAGTTCATAATACACATATGAAAGCATCAATGGGCAATACAAACATATTCAAAAAGCTTTGAACACTTTATTAGTAAAAGGAAGAGTTACAACCCAATTTTCTTGATTCAGTATCCCTCCTCCAGTTCAATCCCATTCTCTCCTCATAAAAAGCAAGACATTTTGACATCATTACAATACTTGAAACCAACTCAAGTCTCATACTAATAGCATCTCCCTATAATTCAATGGTTTCTAGCCCCTAATCACTTAGATGAGTTGTCTTTTTATAGGTGAACGAAGGAATTTATGCCATAAATGGTGATAATGAATGCCCTCCCAAACGTATAATTTAGTTCCATGGAGGAAGGGATAAAGGGATTGATGTTCCTTAACTCCCTACCTCATCCAAACTCGAGCTCCAATGAGTAGATGAACTTGGGAAGCTTCTAGAGGCATCCTATGGATAAGAATATTCCAAACCCAAATGCAGATTTCGCTCAAATTCACCAAATGCACCCTAGTAGTGTACTGGACTGCACTGCAGTGTACCTTGGTAGTGTACTGGGCTACACTGGAGCACACCCTGGTAGTGTATCTACCTACACTTATCCTCTTAGAGACAATTTTTGGATGATTTCAGT